>JAWPHD010008005.1:0-120681 GCA_037043455.1 Cyrtodaria siliqua | reverse complement strand
GAAAACTCGAGGGACGAAAGCTCATGCACCCCCCTCCCGTAGTTGGGGTTTCAGTAGGTACAATCATAGAGTCCCAAGAGGTAGTCCAGTCATCGCAGAAGTGAAAAGTGAAGCGTAATGACTGACTGTAGAGGGGTAAATCACTAAACATACAGTGCGCTGTAAAACCAAAGGGTTATATCCTTTTCTGACGAACTTCGTGATTAAATTTGTAAAGCGGTCAGGAAACCCGTCAGACCCCTTTAACTTTCGAAGTTTATAGACCACATCTCCATAAAATGAGGGTTGTGATTGCCTAGTAGCAGAAGTGTTTTAGGTTGGTGTTGTACTTTTCCAGCAGGCCATCGTTGCGGCGGTAGAATTTAGAGAAAGATCTACGTAGAAGAAGTTTACTTGTAATAACTTGATTTCGATCATTGAAGTCTATAACATCAAACCCTTTCAGGAGCTGCCATTTTTATTTTCCTTTTTGTAAGTAAAAGCTTTTAAATGTTCTAAAACTAATAATAAATGAAGTCAAAAAACCTTTAAGGGTGGCCTAATTTTTGAAAAGAATATAAATAGAATTCGAAATATGAAAATGCCCATACATTATTCCCTATATATCGCATATATGAAGCGAATTTAGTTAGCTGTAGCAACTTTAAATCCCGTGACAAATGTTTATTTAGTTATGAATACTTGTTTATGCACTCAAAACATGGGTTATATATCTGGTATAGTGGCTTCATTATATAGTTAGACATGTTGCTTTCCGGAATATTTTACAATTAGTATATAATCGTAACATTTGTACAATTGCATTATCACTACTTTCGTATCATGGGTATATTTATAATTGCAAATATACACTGCATACACAAGTTTGTTTCGTGGTTTAATGTAATATCACAGATTATTCATTACATATTTTTCATTAAGTTCCTTTCTCGACTCTCACATCTGCGGGTTCTAATCCCACTTGGAGCTCCACTTGCGAGGAAATGTCGATTACTACAGATTGCGGGAGTTTTACAGTACTGGTTCTACCCAGAAAAGGGGGTGGTCTGCCTTCACCACAAGCAAATCAACTGTCCTATAAAAACTTACATGTGTTGAAAAGAACGTAAAACACCATATTCAGTATGTCATCGAACAACGGAACTACCTCGTTGATTTCCATAATTCGGTATTTTCAACGGTAACGGCAATCGACGAGGCAATTCCGATGCACACCGAACTGCACGGAAAGGACCGAACTATGATTCGGCCTTCATTTGAATATTTATTTCACTAGTGTAAAGTGACAAATAGTTCCTGGCTGTATTACACTCCCACACCGCAAGGTATGAGATAAATGTACCATCATCGGTATGCTTGACCATCATCGCATGGTCCGCTATATTTCTAAAGGATTTCATGTTTTAATAAACACAGTCTACGTATACAGGATATCACACAAGAGGTTGAGGACATGTGGCTTTATTTATTTTATAATAATTGTAACATCGGACCAGCGACACAACGTATATGGACAGTCTTACGTTTCACTAGTGAATTTATCAACACTATATAATATATAAAGAAACCGTCACTTGTGCAAACATAATGTAAAATGTCCATTGATCTTTAAATCTCCCCTCCATCTGCAAACCTTCCTCTGAAGTTCAGAATATCCACAAAAAATCAAAAGTTGACCAGATTTTTTTTTTTTAAATTCCAGTCTTTTTCATCACCCCTCAAAATTAACTCCATTTCGCTAATAATTCAACTGTATTCCTAACCATTTTCAAATTATCATATCTTTCTCGAAAATCACCCAGTGCCATCCAAACTTGGCAGAAGTCATGAACATGTTCCAATCTTGTCACCTGAAAGCAGAAATAAGAGAACGGTTGCACATTTCCAAGTCGAGAGCAAACCGATTAACACAGCCCTAGTTTTTCTTACGGTGTAGGAATCTTCCTACCGTCATCATGGTCATGGCCAAGGGAGGTAATTATGTAGTGAGACCTCTTATGACATCTATAATTGTGGTATGTCCGATAACTTGTCGAATCAATGCTTGATACAATGGTGATACTAATTAATATCTATTACATATATCGGGGGTTGGTGGGAAGACTGGTACCCATAAATAAATAATTGGAAATGTTAAATCGGAAACGTTTATACTGCGTTTACGTTTTACCAAATCAAGTATATCAAAATATAGTTTCCCTTTTACACCGTTTTCGGCAATGTCGTCATGGTTTTGACATATACTTACACAGATATATGTCTGTCAGACGTTTTTCGTATTTTGATATCAATACAAACACTATTTACAATGTTCGGCAAAGACATCTCATACACTGCAATAAATGTTCCGCAACGTTAGTTGCCAATGAGACGACTATCCTACTACGTTTAATATGGACCATCTCATGACAACATATTGTACATATATACAAATCTCACAATAACATATTGTATCTGTATATAAATAAACAACAATGTCGAGTTGAGATACCAATATATTGATAAGTGAATTATTGGAGAGCACTGTAATTATAACAACACAAATTATTTTTTTAAACTTTAAAAGAGATGAACAAACTCAATAAAACCGAGTCTGCTACTTTATTCTCTTAGTTATGTTTGTTGCTTCCAAAGGATCCCATTTTATCAGTATTTATTTATTTTAATAGATTTGACAGATAAATTGGGCATGGCATGAGTTGAAAAACAAGCCCCAAGCATGGGGCTTAACATTTGAGATGCTGGTAAGCACAAAATACCATAATGGCAAGCCCTTACATTAGAAAGTATTAAGCAATATTTAATATTTAAAGCAAATTTAACAATATTAAGGACATTGATACATGTGCACCAAAATGAGATATAGGGTCCTATAGAAACCACAGCGTCCAAACGCAATGGCATCGCAGGTCCGCACTGTACTACACACAAGGAGCAATATCTAATTAATAATAAAATAAAAAAGACAAAATGCAACAGAAAGGGTGGTGAAGTTATCGACTTGGAAAGGTCAGTAGGCAATAAGGCCAACATGTTAGCTTGAATCGATTTTATGTGTGCACAATCCTTGCTATTATCCTGTCTACAGCGTCCAAATAGACAAGACCGTGTAAACAAAACTACATCCCATCAAAATGAATTCTCTAACAATAAAGTCCACATTTAATTAAATGTTCATTATGATAGCAACTTTTCTGATTAGCATTTAAGCAAGTCTTGGAAGCACGGTTAATTTTCAAGACTAATTACAGGTGCACCGATTTCAATAAATTCCAAATTTAAGCAATTCGAACGGACAGCAAATTTGCATATAATTTATGTTTAGATTACTATTCAGTCTCTGTGTACACAGAAGCTGAATAAAGTAAAACTGAAACTTATATGTCCTTCCTTTCACATCTTCGCTGCCCGTCATATGGATGGGTGTCCGGGCACTCCAAGTCATAGAGTTTCCAGGATCCCGTTCACCGCCAAAAATAGGAGAAATATGTTTGGCAGCAGCAAAGAGTGGATATCAAAAACAAAATATCCGTATGCCACGCCCATAACAAAAAAGGTGCCATGAAGTATATATTTCCTTATAACTGTCTACGTTTAATGCAACATCAAATCAAGTTGCTAACTGGTATAGAGACAATTTTTTCCCGACATTTGATAAATGAACACCATCCTTTTCAGGACAGTTATCCTCAGCCTCTATGTCCGGGTGTAGCAGATAACGGCCCCAAATACGTATTATAGCCTTAGCAGCATAACTGTTTAGCCGCTTTCTGGTCCTTACCATTGGAACATGGTTGTTAGAATAACACCATGAATGCCCAGGAGGTACGTGAGACCAAATAACGACCACAACAGGTAAATCGACACTAAAGAACTCGGTCAGAGGCGTAACATTCTCTTAATCTGCAACTACTATGGTTGTTCAGTACGATTCTGGATACATCCTGTGATGTTTATTATTTTGTATGTATATCTTTAGTTAGTTTCGCTGGATGTGGACTTTATTGTTAAAGATTTCCTTTTGATGGGATGTAGTTTTGTTTACACTGTCTTGTCTATTTGGGCGCTGAAGACAGGATAATAGCGAGGATTGTGCGCATATAAAATCGATTCAAGCTAACCAGTAGGCCTTATTGCCTACTGACCGTTCCAAGTCGGTAACCCTGTCTTCACCACCCTTTCTGTTGTTTTTGTCTCTTTCATTGTAGTTTCAAGTCCTTGTTTGCAGTACAGTGCGGACCTACGATGCCATTGCGTTCGGACGCTGTGGTTTCTATTGGACCCTATATATCATTTTCTAAAAACCTTTAATGGGTACTTCTCTAAATCATTTCCCCCACAGTGCAGCAAAATGTGTGAGGGGGCTGGACTATATTCCAGCAGGCACTGAACCTTGCTCTGAACTTCTAGGTGACACAAACCACTATAGCAGTGCCACCATACGGTTGCATGAAGACGTACAAGTCCTAAATTATTTCCATCGGGTATTGTACGCGTCACTGTAAACCCTCTCTTGACAATTTAATGAACCAGACACCAGATCGTGTGATCACCTAAAATACTTTGTTTATGGTTAATATGTAGCTAATAACGGGATTGTGGTATAAGCTTATCTGACAAAATTGCTTTAATAGACTCTGGAAACCTCTACTACTGCCCCTATTCTAAAAATGCGATTTATATCTAGAACAATCAATGCCAAGAAAAGCTAAGAATTTTATTAAGAACAGCTGAACATTGGTAACGGGACAATGGACGCCCATCAAAATGACAAAATAAAGGACAGATATATGCGGCCGTACTTTAAAGCTACACAATCCCGATAAAATAATACAATTTCAAGATATTTTAAAGACAAGAAAGCCTATAGATGAAGTTCTTTGCTGGATGTGTTGTACTCGTATAGATTGTTTAGGCTGGTATATTGTCGTAGAGCATATCGAGGCATTTGCATAATAGGTAATAGATAAACGCTTCGGTAACTTTGAAACTGTACCACCCAGGGATTGTTTTAAACATATTTATTTTACATCGATAGCGAAACAAGTTCTTGCAACTTAGATTAATCACTCTCTATGGCTTCCTGGGTAGAATCAGTACTAAGCAATGTGGATTAATTATCACCCAGGGATTACGGGTATATAAGCCTAAACGTTTATATAGCAATTTGCTCAGATATCCGATAACTACCGACTGTTCAACTTGATGGGGATATCCAATGACGTGTACTGTAAATATATATGTTTGTTGAACAAAAGAGCGGCAAAATGAGATAATCATAACGTAAATACATCACCATGTAGAGAATTATAAAAAGTTACCCGCGTATTCCACATATGTTCCATATATATATATTTATTTCCTGTAATATCCTTGAAACAGTACAAAACCACACACGTATTATACATGTACACATATACAGAGAGCGTATATCGGTAGCAAATAGTATGTACAGTGAAATACATGCTCAGGGAGAAATTATTTGAAGGGTATTGTTCAAATTATTAGTTGTAGATATGAAATTTGCTTTTGTTGAAAAAAGACCAGCAATATTATTTTTCGCAAATCGTAGTTTTTAGGATGTGGGGGTATACACAAGAAGGTCACCCACCTGTTTATCCTTCCGTTACACAATTCCTTCTTGGCAAAACAACAAAAGAGTAAAAACTATCGTTCTGAAGTAAATTTTATGAATTGAATGTCTCTTCATGAACCATGCCACATATATCCTGACTTTTCGGATTTTTTCCCAACTGTGTTGCCATGAAAATCACATTTTGACGAAATAAAAACTATGACGTGCATCATCTCCATATTGTCACGGATACACAAATAACATTTTGTTTCTATATCTCAAATGTTTCTGAATATTCGTCTTTTTCAAATTTATTTCCAACACCGTTTACAAAAAAATCAAGTTTTAATATTAACTAACATATGGGAGAGTGTATGTGCGCGCGCGCGTGCTTGCGGGCACGCGTGTGATTGTGGGTGCGTGCGTTGGCCGTGCTTGTGTGCGTGCTATTATCTATATGTTTGTTAACATTTAAATCTGATGAATCTGAAAGCCATTTTACTACTACTTCTTCATAAAAAAAGAAAATTCATAAAACATTTTTGTTTTAAAAAAAGTGCAGAGCGCGGGTTTGAACCCCGACCGAAACGAGGTAATCATATCGCGTTATCCTACTGCGCTACGGAGGCCGATTAACATCAAATGTACTAATTAATTTCCCTTTACATAAATATCAATCGCGAAGGACCCTGTACTTTTGCATATACAGCTTTTCCAGGTCCGTACCTACAATGGGGCACACTGGTGCACACAGAGGCAGTAGCCATGGTTGAATTTTGGAAATGTACTTTACATAAAAACAAATATATACTAGTATATGGGGTAAATGCAACACACTGATGGAAATAAAAATAAAATCCAGGGCGGAGAGGGAGGTTAATTCAACCGGACACCAAAATAAGGGATATTCCTAGGTTAAATTTCAGGGCTGGCTACCGGCCTGTTTTCATTTAAAATTACTTTAACAATGATTTAACTTGACTAAAGAAAACTAAAGATTTAAATAAGTTAACTTAGGAAACGATAATAACTAGTATTAAAGCTTAAAGGCGCAAAATTCCCTACCCTGGTAGGGAGAGATTGGAGGTGTGTCTATCAATTACACCAGCTATACAGGCCGGTCAGTTACAGTGAATGACTCTAAAAATAGCACAATATATAAACAACTCTCACTGCATGCAGAGTTTGTAGACGACAATCTAATGACTCCAAACTACTAGTATATCATTTCTGCTCATTTTATTGGAACTGTGACAGTTTTTGTAGTATTATTAATTCATGTTTTACCATATAGTTACTCTTTTATTTTCATCTATAATATCCACAGCACAGTGTATAATATAAAAAGAATTATGAACTTTTGCAAATGTAGTTTGATGACTAAACAGAACTTTACACTGCCGGCAAATCTTTCATGACATAAAGTTTAATATGTGAAAATTAATTGCAAGTTTAGTTAGTCTGGAGAAACGTATATATACAGCAGTACGCAAGATATGCGTAAATCAAGTTGGACATGCATGTTAGGATGACATTGTGTTGGGAATAAACATTACAAAAGAAAGCATACCTGTACAAATTATTGTTATGGATGGCTGGACATGATGGAGATAATATGATAAGGAATTACATTGTTTATAGTTATGACTATGGAACATACATCACTGAGCCTGAGGAGGGACTGTTCAATGTTCATGAGTGGGATATAATTATAGAAGCGCATCGTGATGTTTTTGATTCTGATGTAAACATGGTAGGGATGATTTGTTATATGGAACACATGAATAGTCACAGATACAAACATCCCATATCAGAGTACAGCTACAGAGGTTTATACACAATTATCAATACTGCCTATCTCCAAGCCATAACGTTGAGTGTCTGTCGTCTGCTGTAAACACTTTCACGTGTATTTGTGTACACTTTTCAGGTCATAACCCCACAGGCTCCACCCCTATATTTTCAAATTTCTGTCAGATGGGTTTAAAAACAATGAAACTAGCAATAAGGAATACTTTTTCACAAACATGTTTTTTACCAATACACTTGTTTAATATCAGTTTACTTCTGTGGCAAATATTGATGTTTTTTTTTTTTTTTTTTTTTTTTTTTTTTTGGCCCACCTTCTCAACCCCTTTTATCTGCTCCTTTCTTTCGCCTCCCCTCACTCCGTCTTCCGCCAGCTCTGCTGTTGTCCCTCCTACTAGATGGTGATCTGTTCTGACATACTTTCTGCTGAAGCCTCGCTGTATATTCCGTTTCTGCGACGACTCTCGCTGTTCACCCGCAGTTCACCTGATTTTTCTCTTTTTTCCTTCGGATTGTACTGTTTCTGGGACATTGCTGATATGTCTTCTGTTATTGTCTATTGCTGTGAAACAGCCTCCCCCTAGTACTCCATGGTACTCCATTCAAGCTACTATGCCACTACTAGGCTAATGGCCA
Organism: Cyrtodaria siliqua; assembly: GCA_037043455.1. Taxonomy (NCBI): domain Eukaryota; kingdom Metazoa; phylum Mollusca; class Bivalvia; order Adapedonta; family Hiatellidae; genus Cyrtodaria; species Cyrtodaria siliqua. The sequence goes on along the minus strand of JAWPHD010008005.1, from coordinate 112,661 downwards.
CTGCATACTTTAGACGCGCCATACGAAGAACCAACGAATTTCTGTCTACAGCTTCCCTTCGTTCAGTGAACGTCGGCCTAACATCGTCACAAGACAGCAGTGAGGTACTAACTACTCATGAATCAAATTTTAGAGCCGAGAAGGTGGATTTTTGCCGAATGGTAATGAATGATAAGCAATGAATAAATGAAAGATGATAATGGAGAGACCAGCATCCGGCGGGGTTTGAACCCACGACCTTCCGCTTGTGGGCCCAGTGCTCTACCACTGGGCTATAGAGGCCTCACTTATTGAATTTTTTTATGAGGTGGAATTTTCAATATTTTCAAAAAGGTTTCCCTGATTTAACCATGTATGAATTTAAATGAAAAACCTGCCCCAGGTCCATCTAGTGGTTTTATACGGCAGTTAGGCCTTTAATAATTCTAATTAAACTTTCAGTTTTTAGTAAACACTTACCCTGCCCTACAGGCGGAAGCTAACATCATTCAAACGTTTTTTTTCAGCTGGAAGAATCATTCATTTAACAGACTGAATAAAATATTTTCTGTTGATTCTAAAATCTGATCTATCAGAATTTTAATGGTCATGTTGCCAATTCATACCTTTTCTGTTGCATGTTTTTTCGTAAAACATCAATCTGAGACCCACCCCGAAACATTGGGGTGTGGGGCCCTCCGACTCACATGCGTATAATACAATATATATAAACTCTCTCTCTCTCTCTCTCTCTCTCTCTCTCTCTCTCTCTCTCAATCCCTTTCTTCAACACCCTCTCTCTCATCTCCCTTCCCCCTCCCTCCCTCCCTCTCAAACTCTCGCTTTCTTTCTCGCTCCTCTCTCTCTTTCTCTATCTCGTCTGTCTGTCTGTCTGTCTCTCTGTCTCTCTGTCTCTCTGTCTGTCTCTTTCTTGCTTTCTCTCTATCTCTTTCTCTATCTCTTACCTTCTCCCGCTCTCTGTCTCTCTCTGTCCATATTTCTACAATGATTCATAATATACTAATAAGTGTAAACCATGCACGCATAACTTAAAATACTGTATCTCCATCTTTACCGTTATATATTACCCTTGGTTGGGGTCCCCTCTACAAATATTCCAATTTTAATAAACAATGTCTCTGTTCTGTTTTGTGTCAATATACAGTACACATACACACACACATAAAACTGGAGGATTACTTTTTTGTATAATAGATTCGTTGATGCAACAGGATAGTTGGAAAGGGTATTTTTCAAAAGGCCGCTGCGTTTAATAATAGTTATTGTTTCGGATTATATAAATATGGACTTATAAGGTTGTTTTGTGTAAATACATATAAGCTTTCTTTTCAATTTCTAATGACTTGTATTTCGTATTTGGTCTTTCTACAGACGAGTGGTCTCATCAGTTCGGTAGTCAAAATTTAATGTCGTCTGCTAAAATCCGCTTTTATACCCGATATAAGACCAGTGGTCGATTCACAAAGTACCTGAAGAATACCGCCTTATCTCAATAATATTCAGTGAATTTACGTAGTGAGCAAGTTATATATATGAACCCACACGTACACAGTAATCACTTGGTACAACATTCGTAATAACCGTTTGATTTTTTCAGTACTAGTGTGCCTTTTATCGGGATCGTGTAGCTTTAAGAAACTGTTCCTAAGCCAAGTGCCAGATCTTTATGGATTTTATAATGGTGCTGCGACCTAATTGATCCATCTGTTTTTGAATACCTAACGTGTACAGCAAGAATCTCCTTCTGGGAACTCAAACGTATATCCTCAGTTGATCACCAACCCTAAAAAGCCACAAAAAGTAAAGTAAATTCTGTCCTAAATAAGGTGGACTAATACGTTTGTGCAAACTACATGCAATTGTGCTAGTATTGAGGACAATATTGCTGTTGTAATTGGTAGACGGTATCCCGTTTTTCTCAACTCGCCTAAAACCTTCTAATAAGTTCTCTACGATGATATGTTTTGTGACATCCTTGACATTCTTAACTTTACATTGAAAAGCAATGGATGTGGTGTATAAGCGTGCAAATGAATACGATAAACCCTCCAATGAGAGACCATGTTATAAATTGTAATAAGTGCTCTAATACTGGAGACCAAACATGAGGTAAACTGTAATGACGCCTGAACAGATTGAATTCATTCAGGCCAACATTATACGAGTATATGGTGATGGACGCTAAGGACAGATTTAGTAGTCTTTTAGCGTCTCCTTGCAAATCAGTGAAACTCCGGAGGCAATACCTATGTCTCCTTGCTGGATTCCGGGGCTACATGGCGAAAGAGCATCAACTGTAACATTATCATGTGTAGAAATATGAGTGGCGTTAAAAAATATACTATGTTCATAGTCACCAAGCAGATACATTAGTCGTTTTGAAATGGAAGATTGCGTGTTGATGACCTGAACCAGGGCTTCATTGTCAATCATTAACTTATTATTTTTTATTTGCCAGAATGACTCCTCATAGAAAAATTGCATGAAGCACAGGAACCATTTCTAGAAAAGTAACGTCCCTCAAAATGATACCTTCGTGCAAGTTAACTGGCCAAAGAAATAATGACCATAACCCTTGAAGAAAACAAGCAGCACCCAATTCAGCTGATTCAAGCGCTATCTGTAAATACACTGCAAATTATCACTGCCTTAATTATCAAGAACTGTCTGGAAATACAGAAATGCCATTAAATCCTATTAGAAATGTTAGACAAAGGCTGAGGTCTTCTCGCAGCTCGTACAAAATCCTACGTCTATGATGCTGCTTTCGTAGACCAGACATTACATCATATACATATATGTTTTTTATTCATATTACATCATAACAATACCCTAAACATATTTGCAATTAAAATATATCCAGAAACATTATTCTTGTCATACAAGTAAAAACAACTCCATCGTTGTTCTAAATAACCGCTATACAAAAAGAAAGAAACGAAGTTGTCAATGTTTACAAACCATTTCAATAAGACCCCAATATTAATGACGTCACTCATAAACTAGGCAAGGTGAGAGTAAATTGATCAAGTGTTATTTAGTGAAAAACTTAACGGCGTGGGAAACGATGACGTCACCACACATGTCGGGAATATAAATTTACGAGAACGTTTTTATTTGTTTATATTTATATTAATTGGAAAATCAATTTCACAGAATAAAGAATAAAAAAAAGGAAGAGACGAAATCAATCTTATGTTAATAAAATTGAAAGAAAAAAGGTACCCACGATAACCAAAAATGTCCGAGCAATGGTGAAATTGAAAATGTTATTGTTTTTTCATCCTGGATCAACGTAAACATTTGTATGACTAAATTGAAACGAATAAATCCTAACCAAAAATTAACTCACGAACAAAAGAAATATTACAAAATCATAGATCCTGCGAAAGTATTCAATACGCGAACACCCCAATACGTTTCTTTTAATAACCTTGACTATAATATAGGTTATAGTCAGTTATATTTTAACGCCCATCACTAGAAAACGCAAAAACAATTACCTATTTATACGACAACGACCTGTGAGTCTTAAATACATATTCATATATATCCCTATATATAATTATGCTTTGTGATCGTGAATCTCTTATGATATCCCAAATTTCGAAAGTTGCCGTAGTGAGTTCAAATTATCTCCCTTTAATATCTTTACTGAATTCACGGTATTCCCAAGATCCTGCACCTGTCATTGTCACTATCTGAATATAGCTGTGTGTGGTTGAATGCTTAAATGTGATCCCACTCATATGAGCTTTTCTTGTATGTTTGTATGTATGTATGTATGTTTGTATGTATGAATGTATGCGTGTATATGTTAATTGTGCCTCCAGACGAGTGTGTTATGATGTAGAGATACAGTTTATCAGCTAGGCGCCCTGCCGTAGTTCGTCCAAAGGTTATCTGTCCTTGGTAGTTCGAAAATATTTCTCCCTATTTTTTTTTTCTTCAGACAAATGATTAGCACGACGTTTTATTAGTGACATAGATTAAACATATGAGTGTTTAAAGATATTAGAAATGCTAGGTAAGGATGTGATTTTCAAAACAAATGTATTATATTCTAAGCGTTTTATTATATCATTCCTCCCATATGTTAAAAACGACTTATTTTATTATACAAACGTATTTTTGGAACACATTTAATTTTTGATATTGACAAGAATTGCCAATTCTGTCATTGTTTAAAAACGCTTGTGTTCTTATACAAGTATTATTCTCAAACAAAACATTCCAAATTGTAAACGTATGCATTCACTAATAAAACGTCGTGCTAATCTTTTGTCTGAAGAAATTTTAAAAATACCGATAATCTATAAAAGATGTGCCGTAATATTTGCCTGTTTTTATAACTGACTTTGTTCACAAATGACTTTGTAGAATTCGTATTGGCCATATCTGTGCCACGTTATCATTGACCCCGAACGTACACGGCTTTACATCTCGTCTATGGAAATGACATGCATTTTATGCACTAAATTTATTTGCTCAATGTATTACGATAGGTCAGAACACGCCAATTTTTATCAAGTTATTATTGTTTGCCTTTGATTGATGGAATTTCTGGGACTGGTTACAGTAACAATGCTCTGTTGCTCTCAAGATATGGACATGAATGCAGGACATAATTCAGTTAACTATACACATTTAAATGCTGTGAAAATTGGGGAAATAACAGACGGACAAGAACAACACAGACGGCTAAAATAATGGTGAACAATACTTTACGCTTAACAAGATAGGCATATATATATAAACTGAAAGGAAAAAGAAAAGCATAATAGGTATTTCCGCTATATATTGTATGTTTAATATGCTACTGCTAATCGAATGGTACAGGGCGAAATTAGGTCTGTCCTTTCGGAAAGAAGTTTTAACAGCACCGAACATACCAATGGTTACCCCTTTAAAGTTTCATTATCGACAGAATGCGCATTTGGTTCAAGCAAGTGAGCAAACTTAGGCTTTAAACGTTGCAATCTCTTAACATTAAACACAATGCTGAAATGGCTTGACTTTTTCAAGCGAAACTTCAACATTTATGAATTTCGTATAACAAAGTAAACTTTGATTAAAATGTCTACTACATGACAGAGTTGTCCTTTCCGTAATTAGTTGTAGCCCCTTTTTGTACAAAATACGTTGACATACACTGAACAAAGTAAATTTCTAAGTATCAACTTTTGTATCTTAACTAATTTTCTTATTTTAAATATATTTTAGAATAGATATATGATAAGTAATTTGTTTTAACCCATAGTTTGTAAAACATTTTGTTTTTGTTTAAATTGTTACATCTTTTGAGAGTTACGCTCCTCTTATATGAAAACATGAAAAGTACTGATAAAACGCATAACATGAGTCAAAGATCGCTTAAAGATATAAAATTCTTAAAATCGGTATGAAATAATAGAAAACAACATGAAAATTTGATCTATTTATCGCAGATGTTTCGGATGTAAAAAAAAGGAAATATGGATAATCTTAAATTACCTCCCTTTAAATTGAATATTGTTTGAAATTCAAGTAACTGTAATTAAATATTTCGAAAAGTTCTTTTGCAAACACATTTGTAGTGGTAGTGCTAGTAAAACATGATATCAAAATAGTTTAACTGGCATATTTTAGTATTAGGAACGTCGAAAGCTTCATTAATTCGAAGTACTTAATAAAAATCCTATATACCCAGTTGTATAAGTGTTATAACTTATATCTAAGAAAACACATTGACTTAAAAGTTTTAGAATATGTTCATGTAATCAGAGCACAGACGATTTACACTCGTTATTTTGCAGTTTAACCGTATCTCTAATCAAGCTCAAAATACACAAAACAATGAGAATACTATTGACATATTCTTAGGTTGGTACTTAGCAATTTGGTTTATAGAATTAGGTGTATATAACAGTGTAGTATAGTCAGTTTTTTATTATGCGTTTCTTTTTCCTCCTTTGAATATATATATTCAAATAAACGTTTGTCTTGAATATATTGTGTGTAAACTATTTCTCTCATAACGTCGGCATTCTTTGAAAACTTTCAAACTTTCAAACTTTCTTTACCTATTAATGCTGCCTTGTTGGTTAGAGAATAGTTCATGGCGGGGATTTCTTTATTTACACTGTCCTGTTTTATTGGGTTGGGGGTAGGGTAAGTGTGAGGTTTGGTGAATCCTAGAACCTGGTTTAAGCCCTCAGCGGCCTCTTTTTTGCCACTGACCGTTCCAAGGCGTAGCCCTATTGACAACCCTTTTTGTGTTTGTGATGTCTTATTTGGTCTTTTATTCATCTTTAAATTTGTTCTTTGTTTCTGTGTGTGTTTGTGGTTGACTGTCATCCTTGAATGCTGCTTTTCCTGTTCGATTGTTATATCTATATTTCAGTATCCGAAGTTCTACTAACGCGCTGCCTCTACAATAGTTGTCATTCTGTCGCCAGCTTTATTCTATCATTGATATGGCTTACGCAATGCTTTGTTTAGATACTTATCTAAATGTGTGTAGATATTTGTTGAAAAGTTCATTCATTAATATTTTTAGAGCTGCTTCACGGTTAAACAAAATGTTTTGTCTCCAATATTGGTGCAATTTGAAACTTGTTAATTCAAGAGGAAACTATGTTGTAGATAATCTATTATAAAACTTTTTTTTAATTATCATAGCGAAACTTCGCCCTGAATGTAATCAGGTGTCATTAAAACATCGGGAGAAACGGTTATTATAAAAACACTCTTACAAGTGTATATTGATGATATCATCGAGAAGTGCAACATCGAGAAGTGTATTATCAAAATGATTTTGAAATTATTTGAAATATCACAAATATAATACAATTGGACTCTTTGTTCCAATTAGTTTCTGATTTAGTATGAATTAAAATACGTACATAACGCAAAAAACAAAATCAAAAACAATAATATATATTCGCAATTTTATTGATGTGTGTTTTATAAATTCGTATTGAACGTGTTACTTTGCAAGCATTGCAAGTTTCTCCCAATTGGCGTTGTATCTGACAATAGTTTTTGGCAAATATTTTCTTCTGCAGATACAACGAAGCCAAATGTGTAAGCGTTGCAAATTTATTTAATGTTAGTTAGAAATATTTGCGAAATATTAATAATAATAATAATAATAATATTAATAACAAGACTTCGAAAAACAGAGTTGTTTTCGTTAGATTATATTATAATAATCATAAAAATCCTAATAATTATGATACTTCTACTACTGCTACTGCTGCTGCTGCTGCTGCTACTACTATTACTACTGCAGCTGCTTGCTGCTGCTACTACTACTGCTGCTACTACTACTACTACTACTACTACTGCTAATACTACTGCTGCTACTACTACTACTACTACTACTACTGCTACTACTACTACTGCTACTGCTACTGCTACTGCTACTACTACTACTACTAATAATAATAATAATTCGAAAAACAGAGTTGTTTTCCTTAAATTATATAAAAAAAACAATAATAATAATAGTGATAATAATAATAAAATAAATGTAATAATAATAATAATAATAATAATAATAATAATAATTGATATAATGATAATATTAAAAGTGTTTTGAATTAAACAACAGGAAAGCACAACAATCCATCATCTATCATCCGTCTCCATAACTAGCAACAGTTTGGACTTTTGCAGTACCCTTGAAATATAGCGGATCTTGTTTAAATGCTGTGCGCAAGCTATAAAGAGACTGTATCGTATACGACTACACAAAAATAGCATACAGAAAACAGTACATTATCAACGATGCAAGCTAGATGGGAATATCAATAATCAGTTTTGTAAACGTGGATTTATGATTTACATAAACCAAGTCTCAATAATAGGTACTAGACAGAGGTCAACGTATCCCTATTTGTCACGTCTCTCTCCGCAGAAACTTCCTCGAATGTTCCGATTTTTTTTTCAAAACTATATAATGACGCCTAAGTAAGCTTCATTAAAATGTTCCTGGTGTATCAGCGCCTGGGGTGTTAAAACATTCTGCTAGCTGGATACAGCATTAGTCGCGAATCGGTTGCGCGCATTTCTTTTGTCAATAGCTCGCCGGACTCTATTCACCGGCATTTCTATGATTTCTAATGACAAAAGGCGACTAGGCGTAAAGATGTGTACACCTAATAAGTGGACATAATGAGCTTTTCTATACTTTTGATAGGTTTCGTCGCTTTTGAGATGGAATAATAGCTAATAAGTGATGGAACTGAACACTGTACGTGTCGATGTATACAAGTATACACTAGTGATGGAACTGAACACTGTACGTGTCGATGTATACAAGTATACACTAGTGCAAAATGTAGGAAGTACAAGCCTAACAATTTAACAAAGCAGCAAATATTCTGACATTAGTATTTCGCATAATTTTAAGTAATAAAATTACTTTTGTATATTCTGTTTTCAAACTGCACACTAGCTGCCATATCAAACATATCCCATATGCAGCAAAATGGCCAATGAGATTAACACGAGAATTGAAAAACAAAAATACAAAAACTGAAACACTAATATACACATTTAAACACAAACGTCAAAAACATAATAATGCGCATTCGTCGAGTGGATATAACGTATTATATTACTAGCTGTCAACTTTATTTCTTAAATCAGTGTTTCTAAAGTCAAATCTCTTAACATCTGTAATTCAATCGCTTTGATTGTTACTTATTATGTAGAGCTAAGGTATCACTGAAATTAGTGATTTTGATGACTTTTCCAATTTTTATCGATCTTCCCGCCTTTTTGGATGTTTTTACGGCCATTTCCAAATATAAAAGTAATTTAAGAACTCTTTTGCGACACGGACTATCACAACCTGACTGATTTACAAACTGCATAAAATCCTTGGTCATGATCACTTTCATACTATCTTTGTTAAACTTGTTAAGAGGTTTATCAAAAGGGGTTATGACTGTCATTTTGCATTTCGCCGCTATGCTTTCTTCTTTAATTGTGCGATGACTGGACAGGCTGTGGTCCCTATGATGACGTCTACCTAAAGTCCAAAAGGACGGTAACGTTTGATGTTTGTCTGCAGTCTTGTCTTGTCGTGCCCTCACTGGTGTATTCTATTGTTGCTTTGGCTCCTGCAAAGTCATTGAATACCTTCTGTGTGCTTTCTAGGATATTGTTTCTTTGTATTTATATATACACGAGCATCTTTGTGTTTTACGTATATTGCCTATAAATGCTGCAATTTTGGTTAGAGAATAGTTCTTGGCGGGGATGTCTTTATTAAGCCGTCCCGTTTTATTGGGATGACAGTAGGGTAAGTGAGGTTGGGTGCACCCTAGAACCTGTTTCAAACCCCCAGTGGCCTTTTTTTGCCACTGGCCGTTCCAAGGCAGTAGCCCTATTTTCAACCATTTTGTGTTTGTGATGTCTTATTTGGCCTTTTATTCATCTTTAAAGTTGTTCTTTGTTTCTGTGTGTGTTTGTGGTTGACTGTCGTCCTTGAATGCTACTTTTCCTGTTCTATATTTAAGTCAATGTAAGGCTAACATACGAAACAGAGTACACGGAGGAGAAACAAGAAAGGATTAAGTACCTGCAAAACAAAGGGGACGGCACTCAAAGAAATTGATATAGACATGATAAACACTCCAGGAGATGGCGGTCGTTCAGATTCAGCTGCAAAGAAATGGGCGGCTGAATTTAAACGTGACAAAACTAGCACAGATGGAGGTGATAGATGCTGTGGATGCCTATTTGGAGGACCAGGATAAAGACTTCTATAAAGATGAATTACAAGATTAGAATATCGTTGAAATAAGTTTACTGAAATCTTAGGATATTATATTGAAAATTGCTATGCCAGAAATGGTAATTCATATACGTTGATGAGGCCACGAACTTTTTGATTGACGCTCGTTCGGTGAAGATCGAGAAGTTCAACACCCATGAGTTATATTTACTTTTGCATAATACTGACATTGTGTTCGCGTTGACGTCGTCTACTATCACCACGTTGCATGTTTATGTACACAATGACGTCGTCTACTATTACCATGTTGCATGTTTATGTACACAATGACGTCTACTATTACCATGTTGCATGTTTATGTACACAATGACGTCGTCTACTATTACCATGTTGCATGTTTATGTACACAATGACGTCGTCTACTATTACCATGTTGCATGTTTATGTACACAATGACGTCGTCTACTATTACCATGTTGCATGTTTATGTACACAATGACGTCGTCTACTATGTGACGTCGTCTACTATCACCACGTTGCATGTTTATGTACACAATGACGTCGTCTACTATCACCATGTTGCATGTTTATGTACACAATGACGTCGTCTACTATCACCACGTTGCATGTTTATGTACACAATGACGTCGTCTACTATCACCACGTTGCATGTTTATGTACACAATGACGTCGTCTACTATTACCATGTTGCATGTTTATGTACACAATGACGTCGTCTACTATTACCATGTTGCATGTTTATGTACACAATGACGTCGTTGTGCTTGTTCTTATCTTCCCCCGTGTGTAAGATCAAGCTTTCCAAACGCGGATAATCATAATTATATTTAGTAAACAAAAAATAGTATTTAACGATGCCAGCAATATATACTATTTTATTACATTTCTATTCGTGAAAGATCGGGATTTCTCAGTGCAAGAATATTCATAATCGCTAAATATTAATAACTAAATCAGAACACATTAATAACTAACTTTCCTAACTCATAACACAATAATAACTAACGTTGCGACGTTGAGTCGTGACGTCAATAAATTGTTGCTTACGTCGACGTCATCCGCCGATAACGTTCAATAAAGCGAATATTTGTTTGCAAAAACGTAATTTAAAATATTATAAATAGATTATTTAACTGCTGGGATCGATTATTGAGTAATCTTTCACTTGATGGTAGACGTGCTTTTTTTCACTCACTCGCGTGCGCTCGTTCATGAAAAGAACCACACGTCTACCACTCGTGAAGGATTTCCCTATAATCGATCCCAGCAGTTAAATAATCTCTGTGTATTTACTTGTTTGTATTCGTTGCTTCCAATGGATCATATTTCAGTTTGTATTTACATTCACTCTAACATTTGGTGAGGGATGTTTGACGGTTATAAAAACAAGCGTATCGGTAGTTGTATTCGTATAATGCCATACAAAGTGATATGCGTTGATATTTCACTATATGGAATCCTTTGGGATCATCAAGCCAAATTGTTGTGTCTGTTAAATAAATATGTTTTTGGGACGCGAGAGGTAATTCACCTATACTACCTCTCATGAGCAGACTCATTTGCACGGAGACTGGTACTCTGTTTACTTGTTTGTGTTCGTTGCTGACAAAGGATCTCTTTTTCAATATTTATTAACATTAGCGTATGTTTATTGATGTTTTGCGGCTGTAAAATAACGTCACTATCAAGAATCAATAGTTTTTCTACATAATCGTGTGGGATCATCGAACCTAATAAGCTTTAAAGAAAAATACACGTGTGTGAGCGTAGAAGGTGTTGCAAAATATATTATTCTCATGAACAGACTCCATAAAACCGCGGCTGTTACTTCTCTCACTTGTTTGTGTTCGTTGGTTCCAAGAGATGTATTGCCATTCACTATATCGTTCGATTAGCGTTGCTTGGCGCGACAGCAACAGGCCAATCAATCGTTTTATTCCTTTGGGACCATCGAGAAAAATCGGTGTGCCTTTTAAGTAAAATACAGCTTCGTGTGCGCGAGAGATAATTCAATTTATATTATTATCATGAGCAGGATTAATCCATCGAGGCTCTTGCTCTGTTCACTTGTGTGTTCGTTGCTTCCAAGGGATAACATTTTCAGTATTTATTAATATTAGTTCGCTTAGTGAAGTTTGGCTGCTGTAAAATGTCGTCCCGACTACGAAATTAGAAGTGAATTTGTATTTATTTTTTTATACAAGATATTTTGGGATCATCCTGACCAATCGTTGTGATTTTAACTTGGGATAGGCGACTGAGGTAAGAATTCCACGTTATTTGTATACATATGTCCAGTTTTTAGAATAAGATATAGTGCGTACGAGCCGGAAAGAATTGAAGTTTTACTTTCTCGTATCATTTTAGCCGGAAGTCCTCTACTTTTTTTCAATCATTCGTGAGAAAGGACGTTTTTCATCGTTTTCGAATGGACAGGTCATGTACAAAACCCGACATTTTCATACATACACCTGCAAATGTTTGTTTGTACTGATCATACAATAAACACCCAAATAGATGGTCAGAAACAGTAAATGTGTTTCAAAAAGGCATTTTAAGAGTGTTTTATGGCAAAATAGTCAATTAACGAGCCATAAAACGGTCCACTATTAACAACGTGTAATAAAACGGTATACGTCTTTTTGAAACCGATACCTTCCTTTCATGTAAAAGTCCGGCAGGAAGCATCGACTGCAGATATTCTAAAGTTTTGAACACACTTTTTGAGTCGCCTGCCTGTCCGTCGTTGTCGTCCGCCCGACACAATTTAACATGCAAGCAGACCTTGGCCGTAGCTTGAAACGTATTTGACCTATGTTCATGTAACTTTACACAAATCTTCATCTTACCCCAAAAAATGTATTTGACTGAAAGAAACGCAACATGCTCAGTGAAGCAGTCTATACCGATTTTGTAGCCTGAAATCAGATTGGCTAATCATAAGGTCAATCAGATGTCACCTCCAATGCAGTGTTGTCCAATCCTTATTAGTGTAGAGTATCGTAGCGTGATACAAGGTCTGATTTTAATGAGATTTGAACTTATACAGTTCTTTCTTATCAATTATATAATAGAGAATTGTGACTCTTTTTATAATCCTTTATACAATTCTTTCATATCAATTATTCAATAGAGAGTTATGATACCTTTTCATAAAACCTTCCCATAATTCATGAAAGATTGCACCCTCGTCTTCAAGCAGGCGATACAAGTGTTTCGTGAAACAGCCTTCTAGTTTTTAACAACTTTTGAAATGTCATAATGTTGTATATTGTAAGTGATATTTTGCGTCGTTTCGTAATTTTCAGCAATAAGGAATTATCATAGACATCAATTGATGCCAATGGAATTAGGATTTGATTTTTGTGTCGGTAAATCGGTAAAATGTAAAAATGCACATCAATTTATGTTACAATTAGAAACAAACATGATGAACCAGAAGACTTCAGCAAGGAGATAAACTTGTGAAATTGTTTAAGTTCAAGGCCTGAAACACAAATTAACATGCACATATAATACTAAATATTGACTAACCGATTATAACCGATGATTGAGCGGTTACAGACAACCGATTGTAATCGATTATCCATTTGTAAATTTCAAACGATTGCGCATCACTACCAGCAAAGGCTGTTTACAACCGTAAAAACTCGGCTTATCCCGTCATTTTTCGGGATCACGCCTCGTTTGTATAACGAAGCTTCCGTATGTTCACAAGTTTTGACATTTACAGACGAAGGTTGGATCACTGCTCTCATGTAATTAAACTATAGTAAAGATGGTGCAATCGTCTAAATGAAATGACATTGCGAAATTTGGATGATTACTTTGATTCGTTTTGGTAGGAATCTAAGGCGCGTCATGCTAGTACGACGTAACCAATATGGAAACCTTCGATTTTCATTCGAGTTATTGTGCCTAGCTGTGTACGAGATGTTGCGAATTGACTCTCTAAGACTGCTTCCATTATTTTAAATACTTTTGTTGAGCCATGCATCTTCGTAGTAACGTTTCTGCTTTCATTGCAATAAGCAATGCTGCCACATTCGTTTTAAGTGATTAATAGAAAATGTAAATTGACCACGTTAGACCAGAGTTTTTCCATTTCAGCCTAATTACTACTTGTTTTTGTACGGATTAAATTAGTATAGGTGTCAGGGAGTGTCTTAACGGGAGTGTCTTAACTGAAGAACTCATTCGCATTTATTGCTGCGTGTATGCGGTTTTAAATAAAATGGCAAATTCTATGAAGCGCCATAGCGATTTATGGCAAATTTGTCATTCACTACTGACGTTGAACTCCTAAAACATGAACTCCTAAAAAAGCGAATCAATTCTTAGACTGTCTCTACCGCTTTATACTGATCAAATAAATACTGATCTGTATGAAGGGTTTCATGACCTAGATTGAGAGCAACTTACAAATAACATTAAACAATTAAGCAAATGGGACAAATGCAATGGTATGCTATTTAACACATCAAAGACAAAAGTAATGCTTACGACTCACCAAAATAGAGCTTGTGCGCATACAGACAGCTTAATTTTAAATTTAAATAACGATAGCTTGAATACAATAGCTATGGAAAAAATACTTTGTATGTTTATAGAAAATAACTTGCCATAGAACTAAAAATCATAAAACTTTCATTAAACCCAAATAGACTATAGCAATATTGCATGGGGAGGTGTATCACAATTACACCTTGATAGACTTGTGAGAACACACCTATTGATGGATAGAGAATTTATGAACAACATAAATAATGTTGATCCACCTTAAGGTTGCATAAATAATGTTGATTAACCTTAAGGTTGCTGTGTCCCAAAAATATCGTGGGCTTGGCCACGCCCCTTTCCAGGAGTGACCTGAGCCAGAAGTGAAATGTCACAAAAATTAAAACATGCTAGATAAATGCTTCAAAATAATATTTAGAATGAGATCATTTATTTTTACCAAATGTATTTTTTCAACATGAAATTGTGAGATTAACCCCCACTCAAAAACAGGTAAATGTTAATTTCCGTTATGTTTATCAACAAATATGGTGGTGCCCATGAAAATATCTGTCGGGGAAACATGTTGAATTTATTTTAACGTTTAACTCATTGGACTTGGGCTTACCTTGATTGAAAATAAGACAACTTTTTGAATTTACATGTTCGGTTTTATTTTTATCTTCGGAAAAGCTTGCATTGTGGCCCATGTGAAAGCAATTAGTGAACTGCAACCTTAACAGCGCAGGGTCAATTTCGTCTATTGCAGATCTTGTGATCACAACTACTCCTATGCTTGAATTCTTATCTTCATCAAATTTAACTGGATTTGTGAAGCATTAGGTACATGACAAACATAAAAATCAAGATATATCACAAACATTACATCGAGGACTTGCTGGATATAAGGCTTTAACACTAACACATGGATGAAAAGTTCAATAGGAATGTTGCATTTATTGGATGTATTTAGGTTATGTTCAGGGTGCTTCAACAAAGGCGGCTATTGCTGCTGCGTCTGAAATTGTTTTCGGATTGACATCACATTCCAAAGGAAACGTGCATGCCATGTCTTGTTGATATTTAAAGTCCCTATTCCATCATTAACATACACATCTTACAACAGACACCGTATCTAAACCTTCTGGCCATGAGTTATATATACTACTCAACTTTTATAATCGGTCACTAGGTTTTTTAAAAATAACACGAATACTAAAAACTGGAAATCACCGAAACACATAATAATAGTTTGTTCCTCCATAAATATATAATGCATGAGATTGAGAATATAATTACAAACAATTAGTACGTAAGTGTTGTGTTGGAATATGACCCGATTCATTCATTCATTCATTCATTCATTCATTTATTCATTCATTCATTCATTCATTCATTCATTCATTCATTCATTCATTCATTCATTCATTCATTCATTCATTCAATCATTCATTCATTCATTCAATCATTTATTCATTCATTCATTCATTCACTGGTATAAGTACAATTGGCATTCACTATTCACGTGACTAACTTGAGGTACACAACAATGTGACATATATGGCGTGACTTGATTAGAGTGTGTAACGAGTGTAAACAATAGAAATAGTAGTAGTAGTAGCAGCAGTGGCAGTCGTATTAATAGTAGCAACAGCAACGGCAGTAGTAGTAGTAGGTAGTAATAGTAGTAGAAGTACTAGTAGTAGCAATATCAGTAGTAGCTGTGGTTACCATAGCTCAAATGGCCTTTTTGTGGCCATATGTAGCATCCGCCAAATGTTTAAATGAGGCACAATAGAACTTATGATTGTGTGTAGTGTCTACAGTCTGCTTGAGACAGATATAGTGCTGCCACACTGGATTACCACACCATAGTACATCAGGTGTGTGTGTGTGTGTGTGTGTGTGTTGGGGGCGGGGTATTTTTAAATGAACAAATTCAGGGGGTTGGGGAGGTGTGTAGCAACGATAAATGTAAACACGTCGCTAAATGTAAAAACGTAGCTAAACATAAAAAGGGTGGATTGAGATCTCGAAATATGTACAATTTTGTAAACACACAACATGACATGTGATACTATACTATCAAAATATGGTTGTAAAGTTTTGGTTTCTTATGTTTTTATTTAAAATGTCACATTTTTACATATGCGCTTTTTCCTTTTACACATAGCAACAAAGAAATGTTTTTGCATTAGGTCCTTTTTTATTACATTTAACGACACTCACGTTTTTACATTTAAAGACGTTTTCATTTACATTTAGCCACCCTTTTAACGTCTAGCGAAAAACGTTTTTACATTTAGTGACGTTTTTACATTTAGCAACGTTTGTACATTTAGCGTTGCTACATGCGGTCCAAAATATATTTTAAAAGTATGTTCATGATTTAACAGCTATATTTTTCAGTTTACCAGCTATTTCCTGCATTGGTCCTGTTACTATCCCTAGTTAGTGATGGAAATGAGGGTATTCACATGTGTCAAATTAATGAGGGTATTCAGTGCAATGCTCTAACTGAATATACATTTAACACCTACGACATAATTAATTCCTTCAGTCACAACATGGGCAATAGCAGCATTATATCTCTGGCTTCTTTAATTGAAATAGCAAGTTTGAGGAGCTAGCGACTACTTCTATGTGGTATCACTATCACAGCTGCTGCCATGCAACGAGATGGTAATAATGTATTTAAGAGGTCCGATCTTTTTATATTTCTTTGTATTGGCATTTATCACAAGCCTGTGCACTTTTTTAAGAAAACACAAAAAAACGAAAAAAAAAAAAAAAACAGTTTTGGTACAAATTAAACTAAGAAGGATAAAAATATCGGACAGGGAAAGCAGCATTCAAGGACGACAGTCAATAACAAAACACAAAAACAAACACGCAAACAGACAAAGGAAAAGGCAAAATAAATAAAAAATGCAAACGACATCACAAACACAAAAGGGTTGACAATAGGGCTACCGACTTGGAACGGTCAGTGGCAAAGTAGGCCACTGGGGGTTTAAACCGGTTCAAGGGTGCACCAAACCTCACACTTACCCTACTGTCAGCCCATTAAAACAGGACAGTGTAAATAAAGAAATCCCCGCCATGATTACATCTCTAACCAACAAGGCAGAATCAATAGGCAATATAAGTAAAACACAAATATGCTCGTGTAAATATAATACAAAAAAACAAAAAAACAATAGCCCAGAAAGCCACAAGCCCATTTTAAGTCTTTCTAATCTAATTACAAAATCCTTCCTAAAAACACACTTGAGCATGTTGAAGTATGTTAATCTATTATTTCCTATAACTATCGAAAAATGCATACGTATTAACTGCAAATAATAAATTTTAAAAAAGTGCGAAAAATCAAGTTGCGCTATCTAATTTTCATTTAAAAATGTTCGTCACGGGCTTTAAATCTTAACTTTTAAAAATCTCAGGACTCTGTGTTAAAATGTTTTGGCGGGCCTGAAGATGAGTCCCCTGGGTACGGCCAAATTTGTACCCGGATCACAATATTGGTAGAGAAACATACGCTGATGCTTGCTACGTGCAAACATATTAGACTAAAGCACTTGTGGTTTCAGAGAAGATTGTTGATGTATTCACTTATATACATGATATAAATGCAAACTCTAAATATACACAAATGGGACTCTCGGGGAACGGGCATTTTTCACTCCGAGCACTGAATTGAACAAACTTGATAGTCTAGGGATTGCAGATCAAACTTACAAGTACAATGCAATCGGGACGGGCCACAAGTGCTACCCATATTAGTTACGGCACTTCCCTACATTGGAGTTTTAACAAATATAATGAATGGCTATTGCTATTAACACGTATCAATAAGCTTGATTACCTACAACATGTTAGTGGTAGGATATGCTAAGATCATAAAATTACAAATATAAGTAGAAAATAGAAATAACGAATAAAGGAGAAGTAGACGTGGAAGAAAAATAAAAATGCAATACCTCTGTTCAGTGGTTATTAAAAAGAAGATGTGTTATGCTATGGTTATATGTGTTATGGTAACGCCGCTAATTGAAAACAAAAATGACCTAAGGACCATGCATGTGAAGATTGATCAAAATTGACCAAGCTGTTTCTGAGAAGTCGTTTAATGCAAACGTTAACGACGACGACGGACAGACGGAGGACAAACGACGGACGACGAGCGATCCCAATAACACACCTCTGTGCCTTCTGATGTAATCTGGCATACTTCAAAATTTAGAATTCAGACTTCAAAATTCAGAATTTTAGCGAACGTATTACATTTCTCCCGCAAACTCCTACAAGTTATTGAATTCAGAATTATTGATTTGAACGTTATTATTATAATCTAATTTAACCCTTAACCCGTTTAGCACGACTATAATACTAACATGTTCGTCCGTTGTAATCCATTATCCGCCTGTAGGCTAATCAGGGTTTACAATGTCCGGGTATTGATCAGTAATTTCCCCCCAAAACACCCCTTTGTCACATAAATGGAATGGTATTAATTCAAAGAAAGAACAGTCCATTATATATATGTAGCAGGTTATGGGTAATTGGCATATCAGATTGACAGCTTAATATGCACACAATGAGATGCATTTGTTTGTTAGTACGGTTGTTGACACTAATTTCTGGATGCTCTGACAAGCCTTCTCGGTATCTTTTCAAACAGAAAATGTGTGTCTAATGCTGCGTCTACAAATGTCTCGCAACTCACCATTCGTTGCCGGTTGGAATCCCACCGGGAGCTCGACTTGTCAAGTCAGACATTTTAGATTCTTACGAATGGCGGGAGGTATTCTGTTCTGGATCGACCCAGAAAAATGTGGTGGTCTGCATCTACCACAAAAAACATCAATCGCTATTAACTAAAATAAACACATTATTTAATACACTACGGTCTTGATAGCGTATTGCATATGACCCATAGCTTATTATAGAAAGTAACGTACATGTATGTGTATCTAGAACGTTTATTTTGACAAATAATATAGGAATATTTTATAAATCAAGTCCCAGTATCAACCATAATGACAGTAATGGTGTGTTCAATCGGGGAACCAGAAAATTTTGTCGTTTTTTAAATGACGCGAATACCCAAATGCATATCCTGTCAAATTATCGCATCACGGATCAAATCAGAAATACTATTCCAGTAAAGAGACAAATCTACGTTTTCTAATTGGTTGGCAAAATTTAATTCCAAAATATCGTATAAGCCATGCAGATATAAGTTTGTGGAATCAAGATACTGCAGTAGTTGGAAGCCATTATAACTGTATATAAGGCTAATCAAATGGGAGGAGTTTACGCATGCTTTACTAAAACATTCAAGCTTGTGAACTGTGGCCTAAACCCATGTATAAGGATAGTTCGTTTGTTTGAATGGTGTTTTACGTCATTTTAACGCATGTAAGGTCATATATGACGGTTAATGTTTTAGTGGTAGAGGCAGGCCGCCTTATTTGTCGTGGGTAAAACTAGTACTGAATACCTCTCGCCATTCGTAAGAATCGACACGTTCTCAATTAGCATGTAGAGCTTCCAATGGGATTCAAGCCCACAGCGGTGAGATGTGAGACAGTTTTAGACGCAGCGTCATGATTTCCCCGACCAAGGACACGCTACATAATGAGAGACGCCTAATTGTAATCCGTACTCATCGATATTAAAAGTCAATGCTGTCATAATCGCTGGAACATAGTTCGCTCAACTCGGAATTCGAACTCGATACCTCCGGATTGATAATTTGTATGCAGAATACTTTTCATTTTAACTATATATTTGTTAAATAATGGACTTTGGGTTATTAGTATAGTTTCAGCGTATACTATTCTACTGTTGGAATGTGTAATCTATATTTTCTGGAGCGTTTTCTTTTCGAAGGTCTTTAGTGTACGTTTGCATTTTTAAACTCATTTTATCACACAAACAGCATGAACAAAAGATAACGTCTACACGACTAACTATACATAGATAATTATCGCCACTTGATTATATACTTGAAACCTCTGCGATTAGAACTTGTCAACATCTCAAAAGAGTTAAGGAGCTACGTCAATGTTTAGGGTTCTTGGGGTACAACCGCTTCTTTGTCGAGAGCTTTTACAATATAGTCTGGACTGTATTGATGAACGTGTTGGTTGATCTCGTGCTGTTGTATAGTCGATTCGTATGTCTGTGTGTAGGTGGTTGTCATTGACGCTCTATGTTGTTGTTGTCTGTTTGGGCGTGTTTCGGTAGCTATACATTATCCACCCTACAATACTATTACTGCATGTATTATACGTTATCCTTTAACGACATAACTACACGTTTTTAGCAGTGTCTACTTAAAAAGAACTATTAGTTAAAATGGGACTACTGAGAAATAATGCAACAAATAGATTCCTATTATCCTAACATGTTTGAAAGCATATGCTAGACAGGTGAAACATGTTATTATTGAAATATAATTGACTGGAACAAGACATTAAGAACTGGGGGAGGTGCTCCAAAAGGGCGTGGTACTATATTTACATGGGCTAGTGTTGGTGACGATCCCTTTAAGGGCCACATCGCCATGGTGCACCGGTGTGACGCATGTACCAACTGACTTCCGACATCTTTACTGCCCCACGTCGAATACGCTGTGCCGTTTTGGCATCACGGTGTTGAAGTTCGGCGAAGCCAGCAGTTGATACATGCTCATCGATGATTAGTCACAAAGCACCAGACCCTACTCATGGGAGCTGATATAGCACTGCCTTATATACGATTTTCCAGGCATGTTTCAGTAACTTGATATGGTAGTAAACCAAGCATTAGGCCGCTCCCATGTGTTTAGGTACACGCCCACTAGCGTTGTAACTGAAATTACGACATTTTATCATTTTATTTTTTGTCTGTCATTACGGGATGTTGCTCACAAACAAAATGCCCAATGCCGCCAACGCTCTATCCGGTAACAATGACGAAATGCTCCCATGCCGCCAACACTTCCTCTGGTAACAGTGACATTACCTGTACGGTTATGCCATCATGAGAGCGCATCCTAATATATTTCCGTAGGAGAGGTTAATTAAACAGCAAGTCAAAACAAGTTAACTAACCTACGTACGCCAACCTGTCAAGACAGTCACAGGCGTTAGACCAACACTAAGAACCAGTCATTTAACACACACCGCCAACGTCGCGCGTCGTGTCGATCGGAAAGTCGCCGAATAGATAAAAGGTGGGAAGAGCATTTGGAATCTCTCTGAACTCCGAGTGTCGTCTGCTGGATAATTCTGCTGATGTGTATAAGTGGACGAACGATGATCATAACTGATTAGCAAAAGTCGTGGAGTGTATCTGACTACTATCGGAATAAATTCATCATCAACTAGTTCATGAATAGAAATCACGACTTTCTCTTGAATAAAACATACCTCATATAATTTATTGGACTTCTCTACAATAAGAAATTCTTCGACATTTTTGACGTAATTTACAACTTTGAATAAATAACTGGACAACAGGTAAGCATTTGTCATGTTTATTGGTCAATATTGTTTTGAAACGCTTTGTTGATGCATCGGTAACCTATATAATAACATATATAAATATACGTATGTGATGCCATTTGAAAACACATTTCTATTAACTATTCATACATTTAAAATTGACATAACGTTTACCGATATCAAAACACTTTTATAAAAAGTTTTAAAATATAGTATTAATCAATTAATAAAAATTCTTTATCATGTTTATTGTATCCGTAAGTTTTCTGGTAAAACATTACTTGTCAAATCACTACATGAATTTGCTATATGATTGATATTTTTGCAGTTTATTTATTATTAAACCTTTAAATTGATATGCACCGATTCTGGTAACGACGCCTTGTTGTACAATTTAATTTAATAGAAATAGTTCTAATTAATTGTAAATTATATACACTACATATTGGATGCGATGTTGCAATAAGGGTAATTATATTTAATATTATCATTAGATTGGATTATAGAAAAATACCGATGGGTTTCACAGAACTTGTGAGGTAATATCGGAATATAAGCAACACATTTTGCCAAATATTAGATGCATTCGTTGGTTTTGTACGAGAGGTGTTCAAATTATAATTGAACACTTTCATTGTGTAACTGAATCAACTATCTTGCAATTCTCGCCGAATATGTTGATTTTAATGTCAAGTCTAATGATTCCTTCGATATGAAACATTATGACATGCACTATTATGTGCTTCCTAAAGTTGCTGCATCCGTATTTTTGTAAAAGGGTAGAGAATGACATTTTGAAGCAAAAATCTTCAATTATAAAAATAACAGCAATACAAATTTTAAAACAAATGCTTTTAAAATGTCGTTTAAGGCTATAGTGTTCTGATATGTACATGTCTGAACGTAAAACAAGTGTAATATGCATTTTTTTGAAATTTGTAGATTTTCAAGATTTCAGCGAAAATTAACATGAAATTCCACTATGAAAATGATTAAATTTACGAAAGCTTATAGTTCGAAACATCAACTGCAGGCATTTTTGTGATTTCCTCCGCTATAAAAACAACTAGTTTCATTAGAAAAAATATATAACTTAAAATTTAGGGGCAAACACACACATATGCAAATAATGATCAAAATAATACATTTTTTTACCAAAGAAGTCGTTCTAAGGTATATGATATGCATCACCAATGACTGTTCATCTTTTTATATCACAAAATATGATTAAAATAGTTATTTTGTTAATTTATAAAATTATCAGTATTATACGAGCAAACTAGTCGAGCTTTTAATTCAACATCTATATTTTTGTCTTAAAATAAAACATACGATCGTATTTAAATTATAAACACAGTTTTAAACAATTATGATATGCATCTAGTTGAATTATTTGGTTTAAGGAAAAATTCCACGGCAACAGAAACATATAGGTTTAAAATTGGAAAATAGTGTACACCTAATTAAAAATGTAATTTAAACGAAACGCGTGAAATTGGAGATTATTTTTAAATGCATACGTTCTAAAGAACAGTTTTACATCATTAAATCACGCATTTTTTATGATAATCACTTCCGCTGAAAAATACCATCTTAAACAGAAGTGTTCAATTATAAGTTGAACACCTCTCGTATTAGGCTATGGATCTGAAATTTGGGGTTTTACGAAGTCAAAGGACATCGAAAGAATAAATTTGAAATTTTGTAAATGCTTGTTAAGAGTTAAAACGTCTACTAGTAATGCCGTTATTTATGGAGAACTAGGTAGATACCCGTTGTATATTTTAAGGTATGTACAAATAATAAAGTATTTGAGTAAGGTGGTCGATTCAAAAAACATTTTAATATCAACTTTTTATAAAGATGCTGTGAGAGATTGTGAAAGAGGAATGACGAATTGGGCCAGCAATGTTAAAACCATTCCAATTGACTGCGGCTATAATTATGTTTGGAACGACCCAACTTGTATGATCTTTCTTGTCGTGCCCTTAATGGTTTATTCTCTTGTTGCTCTGGCTTCTGCCAAGTCATTGAGTACTATCATTGTGGCTTTTTAGGCTATTTTTCCTTTGTATTATATTTACACGAGCATATTTGTGTTTTACTTATATTGCCTATTCATATTTTCATTTGGTTGTTTCTATCATGACATCACTTTTTAATATTATGACATCTCACCCTGGTATTATGACATCACGTCATGCTAGGATGATGCAACTCAGTGTGTTTTCAGAATTGACTGAGCCCTTTAATTGCAGTGAGAAACAGATTAAGATTATATTTGAATCACTCATTGAGTAATGAGTTTCTTGAATCACAAAATTCTAAAATTAAAACAATTATAAAATGATTTAGTAGACTGTTTATATAGTGTACGATATATCGCCAGGTTCGAGTTCATATCTATATAGTCTTCTTTTATCTCATATCTATATAGTATTCTTTTATCTATATAGTGTAAGTTACCCTCCTCAGTATATTCGGTTTCAGATTGTGTTGCTATTATGTTGATTATATAATTTATAAATACCAGTACACGAAGGCATGCTCTCATTTTAATATAGCGTTAATTATATATTCTACACCACAAAATACATACATGCTTTAACTAATAATACTAGTGTTGTGATGATATAATTTTCCGAGTAAATATACGAAAGCTTAAGCTTATATTGATAGTATGATGATCATATAGTGTACACATCGACATAATATATGATGACGTGTGCTCATATTCAAGAATCTAACCCGCCAAGCAAAGTTACACTACAAAACCGTTTATCAATGTAAAACTCTAACCAGGGTCCGTATTCATAAAGCATCTGAGGTAGAAAATATTACTTAAGTCAAAATTTAAGATGTTTACATATTTTCAAATATCCTTAGTAACCTCTCAGCGACAGTACAGAGCATCTATTTTAAGATATATTTTTAGTTTGGAGTTTTATTAATCCATATCATTATGAAAAATGTAAAGAAGATGTCTAAATATTTTAGTAAAAGGTATTTAAAAAATGGATAAATTGTGAATTAAGTTAAGATATTGCTAAGAAGCTTTATGAATACTACCCAGGTCTTCAGGTCATATAATAATGATTATGTTCCGATTAAAAGTATAGGTTTATTAATGAGATTTTAAAATATCCTTGACGAAATATGCGCAAAATGAATTGTGAGTTGGTAACTGTCATGAGCTCATATTAATATTGTGCTGATTATATAACTAACACGCCACAGTACATTGTGGCATAAGCTCATATTATTATTTTGCTAATTATATAATTTACACACCAAAGTACATTGAGGCATAAGCTCATATTATTATTTTGCTAATTATATAATTTACACACCACAGTACATTGAGGCATAAGCTCATATTATTATTTTGCTGATTATATAACTAACACGCCACTGTACTTTGTGGCATAAGCTCATATTATTATTTTGCTAATTATATAATTTACACACCACAGTACATTGAGGAATGGGCTCATATTATAACATACCTTGCTATAAATAGTAACAGATCTTAATAGAAAACCACTGATTATCATTCCTTTTTTCAAAATTCATAATGGCGCACTAACGGATTATGGAAAATCGGCACAGTAGTACCAGAGTCTCCGCACGCGAAGATTTGAACGTCATATCGCGAAGACGTTGACGTCATAAAAAAGCACAAATACTCGCGATGGAGCGTTATATTGGCTGCTGAGCGGACATTAAAACCGCTTGTAGATAGTTTACTTCATATAGACGCAATGATAAGTAAAACAAAGGCAAGAAGAGAACATATATGACTTTCTAAATAGAATGAAAAATACAAATATAAAATCAAAAACTAAATCAGATTTGAAAAGGGCGATAGAAAGGCTACAACGTGTTGGAGAAGAACGTGACATATTTGAAGTCCCTCCCAAGGAATGAACGTTTTGTGGCGAGAATGTTTATTAACATCGAAAACTGGACAACGGTGAATATGACCCAGACACTGTCAAGGGGATTCAAAGCAGCATCTGCAGATACATGATAGACAAAATCTACGGTAGGAACATTTTGAAAAAAGATCTAGTCTTCAAACACTCCAGAGATGTGATGGATAGCAAGAGAAAACTACTGAAAGGCCAAGTCTATGGAAACAAAAATAATAGATCAGATCCTATCACTGATGACGAGTTGGATATTTTGCGCAGTAAATGTCTCCTTGGTAGAGGTACGTATATCTACTTGATTTATATTTGTATTTGTTTTACAAACAGCAAAATCTAAGATATCCACAAATATTACACATTCCTTTTTCACTGTTAAAATCAATGTTTATATATTTTCTCAATACCGATACCTACGTCACAAACTTGATGACAAAATAATTTCAGTTTACAAATAACATGATCCTATATGTAGATCTAATTGATTACTCATGAATCGTAGTACTAGCATATTTGCCACTCAATACACTAAAGCTTCATTCCCTTATTTCAGTGAATCCAGAGGCTTTGTCAAACGCAATATGGCTAAATAATACCACGCATTTCGGACTTCGTGTTCGCCAAGAACATACTACGATGCTGTGGGGGTGGACTACCTGGCATTTACAGATGTACACAAACTAGAAATGGCATTTCAAGCCACCCCTGCCTTCATTCCAAAGATGTTCGAACAAGCTGGTACGTATTCTTCTGCATTTAAATGTAATAAAAGAATCAAACAAATCTTTAATTCTGATATCAAAAGTTTTCTTTTTTTTTATATTCAAGAGAAAATAGATATGATAATATAACAATGCTAATTATCTTACAGAGGTATGACCATTCTACAAGAGTTTTCAGAAACAGAGACAGATACAATATGTTTTACCGCCATATTTAAATTTACTTCAATTTTCTAATACCTAGTATCTAAGTAAGCAGCTAGAGGAACATTTTAATATTTTCAGATGACGAGTTTTGTCCTGTTAGAGAGTTTAGTTTAAACTTTACGCTGAAAAAAAGAACAGAGGAAATTTGCAACACGGATTCCAGGTTTTATGTTGCTGCCAAACCTAATTTTAACAAGAAGAGTAAAGATGGTGCGGCGTGGTTCATAAACGGTCCGATGGGGAAGAACAAAATCGGACAAATTGCAAAGACAATGAGTGAGAAGGCTTGGCTATCTGGAAGGCATACTAATCACTCTGGACGGAAACAACCATAACAAAGTTGATGGCTGTCCAGGTCGCGCCCACCTATGTAGCACAATTGTCGGGGCCTGCAAACCTGCTAAGTGTAAACGACTATAACACAGCGAGTCTCCCTAAGCAGCAAGAAATGTCAACAATACTGCACAAAGTCTCTGGAGCTGGTGATAATTCAAAACACAGGTACTTAGCGTCTACAAGTCACTAACAACGTTAACAACGGATTATCTATTGGTGACAGTTATGTCAAAGATGATAACAGTTTGTCAGACGACACATTAGTGTGTGATTCCCAGGAAATTAAAACGGCGTTGCAGGCCATTACAAATTATGACAAACGCTGAAAAGAGGGGCCCAAGTAGTGAATGTGCCAATCGTTCACAATTCCGATGGCGCATTATCTGTCCAAGAGAGCAAAATAAACTCCAAGTCGTTGTTCGTCAACTGTAATTTCCATTGCCCTGTGAATACAGTGTTCAAATAAGACATGGAATAAAACCTTGATATATAACGTTATTTATTAAATTAATATTAATTGAATTTATTTATTTTCCAAACACGAGTTTGCATCTTACTTATATGTTTAAATTTTACCGTACTGTTCAAATATTGATGTATATTCATGATTTTCTATTGCCAAAATGTTGAGATTTTACCTAATTTTCACGTAGGTGAAAAATGTGTGTTACTTGATTTTATCCTTAGGCTCTATAGTAAATTAAAAATCTTTGGTGGAGCAGAAATAATAATTTTCAAATTCGATTTAGAAAGATACATATATTGAATCAATTTGTATAAATGTACATGACACGAGCAGGGTTTTCAAATAATCAAACTGTAAATTCCTTAATTATAACAGTAAACTGAGCAATGCTCCTGTTGATCTTTTTCTTTTTCTCCATTTATAGTAAGGTATGTAATAAAAAGGTAAATATACGGCCGTGGTAAAAAGGTAAAAATCGGCGCGTCAGTACCAGACTCTGCACGCGAAGACGTCTACGTCATATCGCGAAGACGTTGACGTCATGAAGAATAAAAAGACGTCATCAAATG
This sequence comes from Cyrtodaria siliqua, assembly GCA_037043455.1. NCBI lineage: Eukaryota > Metazoa > Mollusca > Bivalvia > Adapedonta > Hiatellidae > Cyrtodaria > Cyrtodaria siliqua. Next base: position 84,694 of record JAWPHD010008005.1, on the reverse strand, counting down.
CTCCTGTTCTTTTTTTTTATTTTCCTTTTCTCCATTTATAGAAAGGCATGCAATAAAAAGGTAAATATACGGCCGTGGTGTGCCTTTTTCGATAATGGCACACCTAGTGCCGCAATGGCCCTCAGAATAAAGCCTTCGGACTCTTATAGCCCAAGGGCCATTGCGGCATTAGATGTGCCATTATCGACAAAAATCACACCACGGCCGTATATTAACCTCTAATTAATATTGTGTTGATTACATAATTAACACACCCCTGTACATTGGGGCATGAGCTCATATTAATATTGTGCTGATGATATAATTAACACACCACTGTACATAGAGGCATGAGCTCAAATTAAAATGTTGCTGATTATATAATTAAAACACCTCTGTACATTGAGGCATGGGCTCATATTAATATTGTGTTGATTATATAGTTAACACACCACTGTACATTGAGGCATGGGCTCATATTAATATTGTGTTAATTATATAATTAATACACCGCTGTATAGTGAGGCAGGAGCTCAAATTATTATTGTGTTGATTATATAATTAACACACCAATGTACATTGAGGCATGAGCTCATATTAATATTGTGTTGATTATATACTTAACATACCACTGTACATTGAGGCAAGGACTCATGTTAATATTGTGTTGATTATATAATTAACACACCACTGTACATTGAGGCAAGGGCTCAAGTTAATATTGCGTTGATTATTTAATTAACATACCACTGTACATTGAGGCAAGGGCTCATGTTAATATTGTGTTGATTATATAATTAACACACCACTGTACATTGAGGCATGGGCTCATGTTAATATTGTGTTGATTATATAATTAACACACCACTGTATATTGGGGAATGAGCTCATATTAATATTGTGTTGATTATATCAATAACACATCACTGTACATTGAGTGATGAGATCATATTAATATTGTGTTGATTATATAATTAACTCACCACTGTACATTGAGACATGGGCTCACATTAATATTGTGTTGATTATACAACGAACACACCACTGTACATTGAGGAAGTGATTCTCATATTAATATTGTGTTAATTATATTATTAACACACCACTGTACATTGAGGCATGAGCTCATACTAATATTCTGTTGATTATATAATTAACACACCACTGTTCATTTAGGAATGAGCTCGTAATAATATTGTATTGATTATATACTTAACACACCACTGTACATTTAGGAATGAGCTCATATTAATATTGTGTTGATTATATAATTAACATACCACTGTACATTTAGGCAAGGGCTCATGTTAATATTGTGTTGATTATACAATTAACACACCCCTGTACATTGAGGCATTGGCTCATATTAACATTGTGTTGATAATATAATTAACATACCACCGTACATTGAGGCATTGGCTCATATTAATATTGTGTTGATTATACAATTAACACACCACTGTACATTGAGGCATGAACTCATATTAACATTGTGTTGATTATATAATTAACATACCACTGTACATTGGGGCATGAGCTCATATTAATATTGTGTTGATAATAGAATTAACACACTACTGTACATTGAGGCATTGGCTCATATTAATACTGTGTTGATTATATCAATAACACATCACTGTAAATTGAGGTATGAGCTCATATTAATATTGTGTTGATTATATAATTAGCACACCACTGTACATAGGCACATGAGCTCATATTTATATTGTCTTGATAATGGAATTAACACACCACAGTACATTGAGGCATGGGCTCATATTAATATTGTGTTGATTATACAATGAACACATCTCTTTACATTGAGACATGAGCTCATATTAATATTGTGTTTATTAAAGAATTAACACACCACTGTACATTGAGGAAGTGATGCTCATATTAATATTGTGTTGATTATATTATTAACACACCACTCTACATTGAGGCATGAGCTCATATTAATATTATGTTGATTATATAATTAACACACCACTGTTCATTTAGGAATGAGCTCATATTAATATTGTACTGATTATATAATTAACACACCACTGTACATTTAGGAATGAGCTCATATTAATATTGTGTTGATTATATAATTAACATACCACTGTACATTTAGGCAAGGGCTTATGTAAATATTGTGTTGACAATATAATTAACATACCACTGTACATTTAGGCAAGGGCTCATGTTAATATTGTGTTGATAATATAATTAACACACCACTGTATATTGAGGCATTGGCTCATATTAATATTGTGTTGATTATACAATTAACACACCACTGTACATTGAGGCATGAACTCATATTAACATTGTGTTGATTATATAATTAACATACCACTGTACATTGGGGCATGAGCTCATATTAATATTGTGTTGATAATAGAATTAACACATCACTGTATATTGAGGCATGGGCTCATATTAATATTGTGTTCATTATATAATTTACACACCACTGTATATTGTGGCATGGGCTCATATTAATATTGTGTTTATTATAGAATTAACACACCACTGTACATTGAGGCATGAGCTCATATTAATATTGTGTTGATAATAGAATTAACACACCACTGTACATTGAGGCATGGGCTCATATTAATATTGTGTTCATTATATAATTTACACACCACTGTAGATTTTGGCATGAGCTCATATTAATATTGTGCTGATAATAGAATTAACACACCACTGTACATTGAGGCATGGGCTCATATTAATATTGTGTTGATTATATAATTACCACGCAACTGTATATTGGGGCATGGGCTCATATTAATATTGTGTTGATTATAGAATTAACACATCTCTGAACATTGGGGAATGAGCTCATAGTAATATTGTGTTGATTATATTATTAACACACCACTGTGCATTGGGGCATGGGCTCATATTACTATTGTGTTTATTAAAGAATTAACACACCACTGTACATTGAGGAAGTGAAGCTCATATTAATATTGTGTTGATTATATTATTAACACACCACTGTACATTGAGGCATGAGCTCATATTAATATTCTGTTGATTATATAATTAACACACCACTGTTCATTTAGGAATGAGCTCATATTAATATGGTACTGATTATATAATTAACACACCACTGTACATTTAGGAATGAGCTCATATTAATATTGTGTTGATTATATAATTAACATACCACTGTACATTTAGGCAAGGGCTCATGTTAATATTGTGTTGATAATATAATTAACATACCTCTGTACATTTAGGCAAGGGCTCATGTTAATATTGTGTTGATAATAAAATTAACACACCACTGTATATTGAGGCATTGGCTCATATTAATATTGTGTTGATTATACAATTAACACACCACTGTACATTGAGGCATGAACTCATATTAACATTGTGTTGATTATATAATTAACATACCACTGTACATTGGGGCATGAGCTCATATTAATATTGTGTTGATAATAGAATTAACACATCACTGTATATTGAGGCATGGGCTCATATTAATATTGTGTTCATTATATAATTTACACACCACTGTATATTGTGGCATGGGCTCATATTAATATTGTGTTTATTATAGAATTAACACACCACTGTACATTGAGGCATGAGCTCATATTAATATTGTGTTGATAATAGAATTAACACACCACTGTACATTGAGGCATGGGCTCATATTAATATTGTGTTCATTATATAATTTACACACCACTGTAGATTTGGGCATGAGCTCATATTAATATTGTGCTGATAATAGAATTAACACACCACTGTACATTGAGGCATGGGCTCATATTAATATTGTGTTGATTATATAATTACCACGCAACTGTATATTGGGGCATGGGCTCATATTAATATTGTGTTGATTATAGAATTAACACATCTCTGAACATTGGGGAATGAGCTCATAGTAATATTGTGTTGATTATATTATTAACACACCACTGTGCATTGGGGCATGGGCTCATATTACTATTGTGTTTATTAAAGAATTAACACACCACTGTACATTGAGGAAGTGAAGCTCATATTAATATTGTGTTGATTATATTATTAACACACCACTGTACATTGAGGCATGAGCTCATATTAATATTCTGTTGATTATATAATTAACACACCACTGTTCATTTAGGAATGAGCTCATATTAATATGGTACTGATTATATAATTAACACACCACTGTACATTTAGGAATGAGCTCATATTAATATTGTGTTGATTATATAATTAACATACCACTGTACATTTAGGCAAGGGCTCATGTTAATATTGTGTTGATAATATAATTAACATACCTCTGTACATTTAGGCAAGGGCTCATGTTAATATTGTGTTGATAATAAAATTAACACACCACTGTATATTGAGGCATTGGCTCATATTAATATTGTGTTGATTATACAATTAACACACCACTGTACATTGAGGCATGAACTCATATTAACATTGTGTTGATTATATAATTAACATACCACTGTACATTGGGGCATGAGCTCATATTAATATTGTGTTGATAATAGAATTAACACACCACTGTACATTGAGGCATGGGCTCATATTACTATTGTGTTCATTATATAATTTACACACCACTGTATATTGTGGCATGGGCTCATATTAATATTGTGTTTATTATAGAATTAACACACCACTGTAGATTTGGGCATGAGCTCATATTAATATTGTGCTGATAATATAAATAACACACCACTGTACATTGAGGCATGAGCTCATATTAATATTCTGTTGGTTATATAATTAACACACCACTGTTCATTTAGGAATGAGCTCATATTAATACTTTATTAATTATATAATCAACACACCACTGTACACTTAGGAATGAGCTCATATTAATATTGTGTTGATAATATAATTAACATACCACTGTACATTTAGGCACGGGCACATGTTAATATTGTGTTGATTATATAATCAACATACCTCTGTACATTTAGGCAAGGGCTCATGTTAATATTGTGTTGATAATATAATTAACACACCACTGTATATTGAGGCATTGGCTCATATTAATATTGTGTTGATTATACAATTAACACACCACTGTACATTGAGGCATGAACTCATATTAACATTGTGTTGATTATATAATTAACATACCACTGTACATTGGGGCATGAGCTCATATTAATATTGTGTTGATAATAGAATTAACACACCACTGTGCGTTGGGGCATGGGCTCATATTACTATTGTGTTCATTATATAATTTACACACCACTGTACATTGAGGAATGAGCTCATATTAATATTGTGTTGATTATATAATTAACACACTACTGTATATTGAGGAAATGATGCTCATATTAATATTGTGTTGATTATATAATTAACACACCACAGTACATTGAGGCATGAGCTCATATTAATATTCTGTTGGTTATATAATTAACACACCACTGTTCATTTAGGAATGAGCTCATATTAATACTTTATTGATTATATAATTAACACACCACTGTACATTTAGGAATGAGCTCATATTAATATTGTGTTGATTATATAATTAACATACCACTGTACATTTAGGCACGGGCTCATGTTAATATTGTGTTGATTATATAATCAACATATCACTGTATATTGAGGCAAGGACTCATGTTAATATTGTGTTGATTATATAATTAACACACCACTGTACATTGAGGCATGAGCTCATATTAACATTGTGTTGATTATATAATTAACATACCACTGTACATTGGGGCATGAGCTCATATTAATATTGTGTTGATACTAGAATTAACACACCACTGTACATTGAGGCCTGGGCTCATATTAATATTGTGTTTATTATAGAATTAACACACCACTGTATATTGAGGCATTGGCTCATATTAATATTGTGTTGATTATACAATTAACACACCACTGTACATTGAGGCATGAGCTCATATTATCATTGTGTTGATTATATAATTAACATACCACTATACATTGGGACATGAGGTCATATTAATGTTGTGTTGATAATAGAATTAACACACCACTGTATATTGAGGCATGGGCTCATATTTATATTGTGTTTATTATAGAATTAACACACCACTGTAGATTGGGGCATGAACTCATATTAATATTGTGTAGATAATAGAATTAACACACCACTGTACTTTGAGGCATGGGCTCATATTAATATTGTGTTGCTTATAGAAATTAACACATCTCTGTACATTGGGGAATGAGCTCATAGTAATATTGTGTTGATTATGTAATTAACACACCACTGTGCATTGGGGCATGTGTTCATATTACTATTGTGTTTTTTATAGAATTAACACACCTCTGTGCATTGAGGAATGAGCTTATATTAATATTGTGTTGATTATATAATTAACACACTACTGTACATTGGGGAAATGATGCTCATATTAATATTGTGTTGATTATATAATTAACACACCACTGTACATTGAGGCATGAGCTCATATTAATATTCTGTTGGTTATATAATTAACACACCACTGTTCATTTAGGAATGAGCTCATATTAATATTTTATTGATTATATAATTAACACACCACTGTACATTTAGGAATGAGCTCATATTAATATTGTGTTGATTATATAATTAACATACCACTGTACATTTAGGCACGGGCTCATGTTAATATTGTGTTGATTATATAATTAACACACCACTGTATATTGAGGCATTGGTTCATATTAATATTGTGTTGATTATACAATTAACACACCACTGTACATTGAGGCATGAGCTCATATTAACATTGTGTTGATTATATAATTAACATACCACTGTACATTGGGGCATGAGTTCATATTAATATTGTGTTGATAATAGAATTAACACACCACTGTACATTGAGGCATGGGCTCATATTAATATTGTGTTTATTATAGAATTAACACACCACTGTATATTGAGGCATTGGCTCATATTAATATTGTGTTGATTATAAAATTAACACACCACTGTACATTGAGGCATAAGCTCATATTAACATTGTGTTGATTATATAATTAACATACCACTGTACAATGGGGCATAAGCTCACATTAATATTGTTTTGATAATAGAATTAACACACTACTGTACATTGAGGCCTGGGCTCATATTAATATTGTGTTTATTATAGAATTAACACACCACTGTAGATTGGGGCATGAATTCATATTATTATTGTGTTGACAATATAATTAACACACCACTGTATATTGGGGCATGGGCTCATATTAATATTGTGTTGATTATAGAATTAACACACCTCTGTGCATTGGGGCATGAGCTCATAATAATATTGTGTTGATTATATAATTAATACACTTCTGTACATTGAGGAATGAGCTCATATTAATATTCTGTTGATTATATAATTAACACACTACTGTACATTGAGGACATGATGCTCATAATAATATTTTGTTGATTATATAATTAACACACCACTGTGCATTGGGGCATGGGCTCATATTACTATTGTGTTTATTATAGAATTTACACACCACTGTGCATTGCAGCATGGGCTCATATTAATATTGTGTTGATTACATAATTAACACACCACTGTACATTGAGGAATGAACTGATATTAATATTGTGTTGATTATATAATGTGCACATCACTGTACATTGGAGCATGAGCTCATATTAATATTGTGTTGATTATACAATTTACATAACAACGGAAAAGTAGTATATGTAATTTATAATTATATTGATGGCATACCGTATGTTTCTATTTTACCTTACAGTTTTTTGTTTTTTAATTGCGATATTTCGCTTTCCTGTGCTCTGTAAATGTTACATTTCCTGTTCGACTTGTATGCCTACTGTTGGTGTACCTTTGGTGTACTCCTGTACCCGGTTGAGCCCCATCCACCCACGCCCCCCGCCCAACCCGCTCCGTCATCCCTACAAACCTCATAGATCGTTTTTGCCACCGGAAATTACATAAAACCATTAAAGTGCAGACATGGTGAAGTTGATACACATGTTTTACGCTAAAATCCACACATAATAATATCCCAAAAAGAGTATGAAGGGAGACATTTAGAAATCGCCGAACACGATAAATATAAAACAAAATTTACAGTCTCGGTTTGATTGAGACTGTTCATGAACGGTAGCCAAAAATGCTAGCTACCATTCATGCCCTCTAGGTTGAGAAGAACTCACTATTTAAAATGTCAAAAGTACTTAAATGTTGCGCCACATGGAACTTTCAATGCGGTATTTTCATACCATTCCATGGCCACCGGCGTATGGTCCCAGTTTCTAACACAATTATTTGCCCTAAACGAGAAAATAGTGCGCGAATTAAACAAAATGGAATTTAGTTGAGAGAAGAGGGGCCTGCGTATAACTGGTAACAGTCGAAATTAAAAAGCAGGCAACACATCCTAAGTGTGATTAAACAATACTCAGAGCCTTTAACGGCTGGAGGAGCGGAACCACCTACTTGAAGTTAAAGTAAGAAAACATAGTATTTGAGAATGTACCACCGATATCAGTGTATAAATTTCGGGCTCAATGATCTCATGGAAGATTGACTACTTTCAAATGAGTTATCTCGTTAAATAAAGTCTTTATTATTATTATTATAATAACAGTACTGATTGCAAGCACGCACCACGTATGAGTCGTTATTGCAAAATGTGTAGAATTTTATAACAGTGGCGGCCATCTCATGTAGCCCTAAGGTGTCTTTTTACGTCTTGGTACATTTAATAACAAGGTCCGAACTTTGCGTTATGATTTTCATAACTTATTGATATATATAAACAGTCCGAACAATTACACATTCAAAATACGCTATAAACATCCAGTTATACGGACTATAAGGACAAACATTTATTTTCTATTTTTTAACCTTTTTTACTAATCCGAAAAGACAAATACTGATATTCGCTTGATGATCGGACACAAACATTAGCGTTTACTAATCTTACACAACTCCAGTATAGCTCGATTATGCTTTTACAGATATTTGTGCTGCTGTTAAGCGTGCACATGTACAGAAAGCCGAAGATTTTATTTCAGATTCCACAGCTACTTTCTCAGTCTGAAATGTGTTGTCTTGAACAGAACGTATTAACAGGAGGGTCTTGGAGTCTGGATGCTCGGTGACAGTGACTTCAGAACTGCAATTTACCCCGTGTTAATAACGGTGTTATCAAATACTTCTACTACTTCGAACATTTCCTTAGGCTTGTCCGTCGGATGGGATGTAAACCGGGCGGTCCCGTGTATCGGTATATCCTCCGAGCACGTTAAAGAACCATAGAATCTTTCGATAATAAGAGTAGGGCACGGTTCCCGGATTCCTATGTATCCTTCCCATCTCTCTGGGGCGGCTCTAAATAATCTATACTGTGTTGATGAGCCGTTAAACAACATTCAGTTCGAACAATATGAACTTTTTGTTTGTTAGAGAATATACACTGGCGGGGATATTTTATTTACACTGTTCGGTGTATCGGGATGACAAAAGCGTAAGAGAGGGGTTTGGTGCACCCTAGAACCTGGTTTAAACCCCAGCGGCCTTTCTGCCACGACCGTTCCAAGGTGGTAGCCCTATTGTCAAGCATTTTGTTTGTTATATCATATCTTGCCTTTTATTCTTTTTTGTAGATGTTGTTCGTTTCTGTGCGTGTTTGAGGTAGACTGTGGTCCTTGAATGCTACATTTCCTTTTCTACTTTTGTATCTACTGTTACATATACATGATGAAGCACTTTATTTCAAAATAAGTAAGACGTGGACCTATATGGTCATAAAATATACATATACATTTTAACAGACATAGCAAGATCCGTACATACATGAATTAACAAATATCAAATGCAAAAAAGAAACACCGTTATACTTTTTAGAGAACAAAAACAGAAAACAAAATAGAAACAAAACACATGAATACGTCAGAATTTCCATTTAACATTTCACGGAGAAGGTGACTAAACATATATAAATGGTATGGTTGATGTATTATACTTATAATAATCATATCCATGTCATGGACATATAAGCACATACACATACATTTCAAACACAACCAAAATTGCCCTATTTGCATTTTCAAACGTGACAAAACCACCACACACAAATATACATGACTATGTGAAAATAAAATAGTAAAATTACACACAAAACATTACAAATGAGAAGGAGAAAAAGAGACATGGAACTGCATTTACATTAAATCAATTCATTATTTCAAATGCTTTAAAAATATACACACTTACATTTTTAATATCTTTTTTCCTTTAAATAAGTTCTTTTAATTAATATATATATATAAATATACCTTCGGCACATACGAGAAAATATAAAAATGTATCCGGGAAGTACTGATATAAAATACAGCAATTTATATATCACTGATACGTGTATTTAAGAGCGAATTACTTCTATACTGATCTAAGTGGAAGGAAAAAAGGTATCTGTAATAAGCATCTCAGGAACGCTTTACAGACACAGTGTCATTTCCTAGCGCAGGCTGACTTAATAAATTATGTCAAACACGACTCGAGTTTTTGAAAATATGTAGCTATTTCTAGTTTTATACCATGTATATTATGTTGACTATTCGATTTTCATACCACGCTTCAACACCTTATACTACTATTAACTTTATCCAGTTATCTAAACGCTCTTTAGACATTTATTTTTGAAGTTGAACGAATATTACATGTGTAAACATTTAGTTTAATAAAGTGAATCAATGAATGAATGGTGCTTCACGGGATGAAGTCATATTGCGTTGGAAAGCTGATAAAAATTAACACGAAAGTAGTCACAAGTTACGCTGACAAGTATAAGTTAAACTATTTACAAATAATTGATGATATGGTAACACATATTGAATATGCATATGACGATCAGCAAGGTGTGTAAGAACATACGACAGTGAATTATACATTCTGATTTCTTTCAAGAACTCTAAATGGAGACAGACGCTTGTTATATTAAATATTAATTACCATTATTACAGGACGGTCCAATTAAGACACATACTTATACTAATAATTTCCCTAGGGGCCCTGGTACTACTAGCACACAATATTTTATATGTATGCAATTGTATTCTCCGATTGTTTTCATGTCCATCCTTCGAGGTTCCGTGGAAAGCGATATTTCTTTCTGTTACTGTTTTTAGCGTGAAATTAACACGAACGTGATAAGTGAAAAATATTAAAATGAGCGTAAATGACGTCTGTGTAGTTTACTGTGAATTATTTTGTTTATTTCTCATTAATAATTTATTCTAGTCAGAGATCAGAATAATACATTCATTCTTAAGTATTTGAGGTAAATAAACTTACATATTATACTATTTTTGATTCTATTTATCTTTTGCTGCGGTTCGAATCCCACTGGGAGCTCGACTTAAGTGGGGAAGTGTCGATTCTTGCGTATGGCAGGAGGTGTATAGTATTGGTTCTACCCAGAAAAAGTGGGTGGTCTGCCTCCACCACAAAAAATCTATCGTTTTTTTTCCACTATAAAACAATTTCGTTTTGCCCGTCGTACCGAAGTTTCCTTGTTTATACACCAATAGGTGCGGAAATATTCAATATATTGTAAATGTATGTATAAAGGTTGAACAGAAAATAGAGCTTCCAACCAAAAAAAAAAATACAATGAAATAAAAAATCAAGGCATATGACATCACAAACACAAACAGGTTGACAACTGGGCTACCGCCTTGGTGTTTGTATTGCATTACGTGATCCAAGTATTAACTTTCATACCCCATCCAACCCCTTCTCCAAGAAGTTAAAACGGAGTAGGCTGGGGTATGAAATAAACCCTTAATTTCGGCTTAAAAAGTTCACTTATTGTAAAATAAAAACATGTATTAGATAATGTTTAACAGATTTTCTCATTTCTTCAATTAAACATATTGTCGAAATATCCGTTATAAAATCTTTACCACCGCATACTTTTAATTAAGGCGGGACGTTATGATATGCGTGGTTTTGTTTCACAGTGTTCTATATAAGTTACATTAATTCCTAATCGACTTTCCTTTTCGACTTGTATACAAGTGTCTCCGTGGCCGAGGGGTTAACGACGTTGCGTTGTAAACCTTCGCCTCTCACCACTGCGGGTTCCAATCCCACTGGGAGCTCGACTTGTAAGTGAAAAAGTGTCGATTCGTACGGAACATTACGTGGTCCGAGTATTAACTTTCATACCCCATCCAACCCCCTCCAAGAAGCGAAAACGGGGTCGGCTGGGATATGTATTAATTTTGGCTTAAAACGTTTTCATATTGTAATTTTAACCAGATTATCACATTTTTTCAGTAAAAAATGTTTTAACGTATTTTAACGTATTTTATAGTCGAAATATCCGTTATAAAAGCCTTCATATATAAGCATTTCCATCGCTTAATTTAATTAAGGAAGTGAGAAAGTGTCGATTCTTACGGATGGCGGGAGGTGTACAGTACTGGTTTTACCCAGGAAAAGTGGGTGGTCTGCCTCCACCACAAAAAAAATCGACCGTCATATATAACCTCACATGTGTTGAAAATGACGTAAAATTACATAAAAAAAAAAAACACATCGACTTTTATATCTACTTTTACGAAGAACCAGGAAGCTCATAAATCACATCACAACGATGCATTTGTGGTTGGTGTACAATTCGCCAACTGATTCCAGTCTTTTATGTTTGTGGTTAACTTTCGTCCTTGAATGCTGCTTTTCCTGTTCGATTTTATATAGGTTTCACAAACCCCATTCCGAGTTGATATCAATGACTATAGGCTATAACTCCGATCATCCGGTATTCCATCATATAGAGATGTTGCTGATGATCTATTACAGTATCAGGCTGAGAAGTTGTCAATGACTTGTTAATTGACATGCCGACCCGATCTATAACACACTATATTGGGTTAATTAGTTCCCTTATTGATCAGGTATAAGACAGACGTTAAGCTGAAGCTATCACATCCTCTAAGCTCAGTACCATGGCCCCGCGCAACAGCTGATGACAATTCAGTTAGATCGGATAAAACGAAATTGCTCTACAACTCAGAGGTATGAGCCAGCTACACAGCGACCTGTTGAATATACACTGAGTTGACTGTGTGACGGGCATTTGCGTTCCTAGATCTATCAAGAGGCGAAGTGAACCCCCCAACTTTCCTGTTGTCAGGGTCGAAAACGAAGACATATTGTGTTTTGAAGAGTTACATGAGTAATCACGACAATACGACACAATCTCATTTGAGGCCAGTGGAAAAAGACAGATATGCACCAAACCTCTAAGGCCACGAAAGCTACTTTGTCTGGGAAAAAATGTCACCGACTTACCATTGCAGATGACATATATGTCATTGCTGTTTATCTGGAAGATCTGTTTTCATCATAGGAGGAAGCAAACATCAAAATGAACATATCAGTATCAATCCTCACCAACATAAGTACCAATCTTGGTGCGTTCTCCTGACACAGACGTACTGATCCTGCTTTCAAAATGTGTTTCAGTAATACAACTGTAAATTTGGCATTGGGATGATTAAAAATTGAGATGTAGAATGAGAAAAGAAATGTAGATGTTAAGGTGTCTGATGTATGCTCTTTATCTTTACAAGCTGTGTTACAGCCGGTGGCCTAGTAGAGAGAGGCAAGGCTGTCCCATTGAAGATGATTAAAAAGCACAGACAATTTAGATTGCTCGAACAGCAGCATGGAGGTTCGGTAGATCTTCAACAAAAAAATACGAAGATCACTGAGGAGAGTGTGCTGCCTATATGGCAAACCTCTTTACACGGATGTCAAATACATTGTCGCAAAAATGCAAACGCCACATTTGATCATTTGATCATGCACGCTGTCACGTGTTTTTGTGGCACCATACTGACCAATATTAACAAGACCTACCAGACGCAGAAAAAAAATGAGAGAAGATGAAGTTATTGAATTTGACAGGACTATTGGTGATATTGCATCACAAGAGTTGGTTGACATCATGTTCAAAGAGCCTGACACTGAAGAAGGAAACACTAATGGGCGGGAAGATATGGAAATATAGAAATAAATATCGAACAGGAAAAGCAGCATTTAATGACGACAGTCAAAAATGATGACAATGTATACAGTTTCATTTGAATAATATATGACTACATTAACAGTTAAAACTTTCATTGTGCATATAATTTGCTATTTTTCTTTGAATATGGTAACGTAAAAAGTACGGAAGAGTCGTGTAAATTATATACAAACTTCATTTCATTCAATGTTTGTCTAAGTATAAACAGTTTATAAAGCAAAGTAGATATATATATCCATGTTTTGATTTGATATACACCTGTGTTTTTTAAATAAAATGATGTTAACTTAATTGGTAACGTACGTAAAGTTTAACACATGAGGTAACACATATTTCAAATATATTACATCATTTGAGCTCATCATTCCTCTTTACATTGTCATCACTTTATTCAATATCAATCAATTTGTTGGCTTCCATATCTTCCCGCACATTACTGCTCAACACATTTATTAGCAAGGTTATTGGTCTGTTTGTGTTGAGGCCCTCCCAAATAAACCTCACACAATACATACACATTATGCTAAAATGCAAGTTTTGAGTACAATGCTAGACACAAGTAGTTACACTGACGAATGAGCGTTATAAAAGTGTTAATACAAATACTACTTAAACATATTTTAATTTTGAAAAATGTAACAATGTCAGACATGAACCTTTTAAATATGCTATTCTGTATCGAGTATCGAGTATTTAATATATAGCAGTATTCTGGATTATGCAAAGGTTAACAAGGGTAGCAATTTAATTACGTCACGTTAGCGTTAAGCACGATTTGCGACATATTGTCGCAAAAGTGAACAATTTGAAACTGTTATACCATTTCTAACGCATTTTAGTGTTTTTGACAGTTTAACTCATAAACGCGTTGAAATGAAACTCAATGACGTCACGAGTTTGACGGTCAACGTCAAATGGCTGAATTTGCGACGGGTTATGCACTATTTAAATTGTTCGACGTCAACCAATTGTATTGCTATTTGTCAAGTGCGTTAGAAACTTTCTATCTCGCCTTGAAAACAAATGTAAACGGTATTTAAAAAATATTGACTTCACATTTTGTAAATAGGTATCCCTACACGCCTGATAATGTGCTAAATTGGATGCAAAAAGTTAAATAATTTTAGAAGAAATAAACATGAAAATAATTATTTAATAATTAATCACAGATAACAGATTTTAAATTTCCCCGTTATTCGTTTTTCTAATTACTATTTTATTAGAAAACGCTATATCAGCTTCTGCCTCCACAGGATTCTGACTTTGTATTACATGGAAGTTATGCAACATCGATTAAATGACTGATGTTTTAACCGTGACTTTCTAAATGCCCAGGAGTTTTAGGAAATATATATATTTTTTAAATCCTTAGCTTCATATTTGTTTCAAACCTCATATGGCGATATAATTTGATATAATTCGATAAATGCAGTTCAGCTTTGAAATCCGCTTTGAGAGAGAGTGGATGCGAACTTTAAGAGTATGAATTCTATGAACGAATGAATGGTGTTTTACGGCACGTCGACACAAAATATGTCATATTGTGCGCAAAAGCTGATGAAAGATGAAGAAATGAAGTAGTAAATTTAATGACACAACCTTGTTATTTAAAGTACTCATTCGCAAACTAGTATTGAACTAGTATTGAAATAATCTTCCGTCAGATGTTGTCATAACTAATTGCACCCTTTTGTATCAATGAAACAAGTGTCTTTAGCCATTCTTGTTTTAACAGTAGTCTAATATTACTCTGTGATACAGCATTTAGTTATTACTCTACACACTGAAAACGGGATCCCCATGGAGGCAAGTTAAAAAGACATTGAAATTGGGATTTACTTTAAGAAAATAGTTAAAGTGAAGTTCCCGTTTGAAAGCCGTTGTTTGTTCTGGCGGTCGATACGTGACAAAACGTCCCTCATAGGAAAACAACCCCTGAATTTGTTTTCTAGGCATACTTTTTTATCTACAGAAAAAGGAAACCCAGATGGGTCATACTTTCTACAATAGTATAAATAATACTCAATAGCAGGAAATTATACTGAAACACGACTGAGACTACTGTATCGATTTGTATAGGAGTTAGAACACACGTATTGCTTGCTATCTGAAGTGCAATGGAGTTGTTAGATCCATAACGGGTCTTTAAAGTTCTCCGGCCATGTTTTGTTTCATGAACATGTTTATGTTTATTTAAATCGAAATCAATACACAGCAATATATAATTTAAAATTCACAAATTGTAATATCTGGTAAAAGCGAGATTAAGATTTTATTTGATGACATAGACAACTTTTAACAGGTAAATTAATCCACAGGTAAATGTATTTATCAATTATCTGGCAATAGTTGTGCAGCTATACAATTCACATTTACCTCATTTTCCCGTGCAGTCACGCAGTGGTAGAAGTAGTATCTACTTATTTTAAATACTTATTTTTACATGCAACTTAGTAGCGGTTTTAAATAACATAACATAATATCATCATTTCCCACCGTATATATATATGTGTAAGCTAAATATGTGCTCATGTTGTTGTATGTCTGTTTGTAATCAAACATGCATGTAACCTGATATTTAAATAAAGAATATGTTCTGTTTTCTATAAAAAATATTTATGACTTTATTTGAAAGAAAAGGTTATAAGTAAAGGTTATAAAGGCCACCCTCGTACTCATTTATATGTCCAACAGGAAGAGTCGCATTCACAGAATACAGCCACTCCAAAAAGTATTATAACACAAAGGGAAAAGTACATCACAAACACATTCAATAAAAAATCACATCACAAACATATAAGTTTTGCCCTGTCATCATCGCTAAACAACAGGACAGTGTAAATACAAATAATCCCCGCCGAGTTAACCCCTTTGTGAAAGCGTAGATAGGTGTAATAAGAAAACACAACACAGTCATGTACATTACTGTCGATACAATGTTACGCAGTGGTATAGCAATAACCCAAGGACCACAATTGAAATAAGCGAAATTCATTTCCCCCTTTTTTGTGTTATCCTTGGCTTTGAAGTATAAAGCTTGGTTTATATCTCATGCATGCATTTGATTTTCCTTTGATGCATTGTGTTTGTTTTTTATAACCACGTATGTACATCTGTATATTTGCCGAAATAAATTTATCTATCTAACCCAAAACAACATTATAATAGAAATAATAGTAACAAAGAGGTACAACCAAGAGAACTCATTTATACAAGTGTTATGAGGCCGCCAACAATACATAATTATATACATTTATTTACAAATAAAAATGACGATATATGGAACAGCATGATTATAGAATAAATGACAATAAAATAGCATTCTTATCTATAGATTTACCGACACCAATTACATGTAAACCTTCGAGGTGTAGTCGAATGTAGTTCCTGTAATAAAAAGGAATCACTCACTTTTTTTATGGAAAGGAGCATTATAAATAATGGAAACTGCCCATTTCCGCAAAAACTATAGAAGCTGATGTTGACACCCAAAGAAAATGTTTAATTTGATGTTTCCCTTGTTAAGATCAACTGTATGCTGTAGTTTGAATGTATGATATCGACGTATCTCACATATATTGACGTTGAACTAAGAAAATAAGTTTTCCCTTTAACATTGATTTTCGAATCTCCCGATCTCGCAAAGCAAAACGGATGAGTATAAAAATTATACATCTACTGTTTACCACAAATATATAGTGATATCACTCAGCCATCATAACACATATCGCTACCACGGACGTAAATGGCTTCCTGTCAATACGATGTGTTTAACAGAACAGAGATACAAAGGGATGCAATTAATTTGTTTTTATTGAACTGTACATGACCGAATACTTCCTTCTAATGCCCATATTAGTATTTCACTTAGACGTCTCTAAACAGTAGTTAGGGGGCTTTTTTCAATAATTGTGATTTATAGCGGGATTGATATGGTAATACAACTGTAGATAATGTTTGAATGCAGTGAGTATTTACTCATTAGAGTCAAAAGGAATGAGTAACAAGGCACTCGTTCAATAAAATTAATAATTTCCTTAAATAGTTCATGTTTTCAAAATGGATGCGAATTAATAAATTGTAAAAGAAACAACTATCTGATTAAATGAAAAAGAAGCAGAAATCAAAGAAACACTGCTTGGAACAATTTTCATCATGTACATATGGAATCAACTGTTTCACATAACATGGTCACAATATTTACAAATATAATACTCATGATTTTAAAAAGTTATAGGTATTTGTTGTAAAAGAGTATGAAAGTGGACCTTTGGAAACGTCCGAACACGATAAATACGAAGTTGGTGTGTAATGATACTCACAATTTAAAAAAAAAAAAAAAAAAAAAATAAGCGTTTTTGTCAAACGGTATGAGTATAATTCTCAAAAACTCAGTTTATCAAATACTCTAGGTATCTAAAAGTAGAGAATTTTCAAGTAGAATCAATGTATAAAGGAGACAAATCATGTATATCATAAAATATTGTAAGAATACATAATGCAGCCGGTCATCAAGACTACTTAACTGAATGCGTCTAAATCATTTACCCAAATGAAGCACCGCTGTATTTCCATACGGTTTCTGCCAAGTCATTGAGTTAGTGGCTTTCTAGGCTATTGTTGTTTTGTATTTATATATACACGAGCTTCTTTGTGTTTTACTTATATTGCCTAAGATATTGCTGTTTAGAGAATAATTCATGGCGGGGATTTCTTTATTTACACAGTCCCGTTTTACTGGGTGGAAGTAGGGTAAGTGTGAGGTTTGGTGCACCCTAGAACCTGGTTTAAACCCCAACGGCCTTTTTTGCCTGTGACCGTTCCAAGGTGGTAGCCCTATTGTCACCCCTTTTGTGTTTATCATGTCTTATTTGGCCTTTTATTCATCTTTAAATTTGTTCTTTATTTCTATATGTGTTTGTGGTTGACTGTCGTCCATGAATGCTGTTTTTCCTGTTCGATTTTTATATCTATATTGGTTATAACTGAAACTACATCGTCAGTTTTAGTCAGTTTTCCTAACCGGTAAGTACTGGTTATAACGTCCTATGAGCTGATGAGAAGGCATATTGTAAATTTTCATCTGGACTAAATAACTTTTAAAGTCTGAAACGATTCATCCAAATGGCGGATCACCGAGGTAATTTCTTACGGTTTATTGACAATGTCTCGCCAATGTTCACAACCGGTAATAATTGCTTATGCATTATTATACAGATACATACATAATGAATTTAATCAACCAGACGAATTAACTAATTGCATCTGAATAATTCACCGAAACAAAGGATCACCGTGCTATTTTCTTACATGTTGGTGGTAATTATTCCAACAGCTTCGCCAATATTCTACCGTTTAAAACTTCTGATCAGAAAAAAATACGTAAGTGGTGTATTCTTACGCTTATAATTGAAACGAAAAATCCATTCTATATGTTAATATTGATCAAGGCGTTTGTGGATTTAAAAGTAACTATGGCATTTTTTTGTTAGAACTGCCTCCGGGCATCGTCGATTTTACGTTTGTCACAGAATAATCTGTCGTTGTCATGACGTTTTGACCCTAACGTGTCTATAACGTTTTAAAGGGAGACAATTCATAACAAACGTTAATTACATTAATTATTACAGTAATGATTTAGAAGAGATATTATTTTTTGGAAGGATTTAAACAATCAGTTCTAGTGAGTTTTCGTAACCGGTAAGTACTGGTTATAACGTGTTATGAGAAGGCATACTAAAATTTGTCATCTAGATTCTAAATAACTGTTGACGTCTGAAACGATTTATCAAAATGACGGATCACCACGATTCACCGTGGTAATTTCGTACGATTTATTGAAGATGTCTCGCCAACTTGAATGTTAACAACCAGTAACTTTTGCTTATACATCATTATACAAATAGATGCATTTTGAATTCAATCACCCAGACGAATTAACTGAATGCATCTGAAAGATTCACTGAAACAAACGATCACCGTGAAATTTTCTTACATTTTGGTGGTAATTGATTCAACAGCCTCGCCGATATTCTACTGTTACAACTTCTAATCAGTAAAATATACGTAAAGAAAGTATGCATCCAGAGGAACTAACATAAGACGCACCCAAACATCAGTTCACCACGGTATATTCCTACGCTTATAATTGAAACGAAAATCCCTTCTATACTTTGAAATTGATCAAAGATTTTGTGAATTTAAAAGTAACTATTTCAATTTTTCGTTAAAACTGCCTTCGGGCCTCGTCGATTTTCGTCACCCGTTTGTCACAGAATAATCTATCGTTTTCATGACCTTTTGGCTCTAACGTGTCAATAACGTTAGAAAGAAAGATACACGTTAATGACATTAATTATTACAGTAATTATTTAGAAGAGATATTATTTGGAATGTTTAAACAATAATATGTGTTTTAAACTTGTTTTTATGATTATTTATACGAGAACAATTACAAATATGCAAAATTAGGCGACCAGTGAAAAGTTAAATAAGATCTAGTTAAAGAAAGGAAATTTGAAATAAATTTGGTTGTTCAGTTGGCTTTAAGAATTACGACTTCGCTTAAGGTCAGTTTCTTGAAGCGCAATTTTAAACGAGTTTGACTGGGACCGTTTCGACTTTCCGGGTTCACTTTGCCAATGCTCTCAATGTAGCTTAATTGCGCAAGATAAAAAAGGGTAATTTGCATTGCAGGATTTTTCGGACTCATGGTTTCAGTTCTTCTTCATTGGCTTGTGTTAGAAAGAAATGAAGGGTACGGCAATATCTTTGGAGAAACTAGGCTGAGTTTCAAGCGCACTTTGATGCTTTGAAAAAGACGTTGTTTCAATCAGGCTTGTGTTTGAAACATAGTTTGAGACATATTTTGCTGAAACAATTTATTTACCGTTTTAAAGTTCAAGAGCTATACTTTTATTTAACTTGTACACTTTCACTTTTACTTTTACACTTACTGGTCCTTTAGGATCATCAAACCCAGAACATTACGTGGACACGGCTTATTTCGTTTAAGCAAATACAGATTAGCCGTGGGCGGAGCTTTTTATAGTTTTATCGATATAGATAATTTGTGTGCGGAGCTTATCGGACTATTTACAATCAGGTCTACTAAAATATCGATAATTGTCTCGGTATTTATATTACAAACTGCATTAAAACGCGATATATATGTAGTGAAAAAGAAGGAAACCTCTATCAATTTGTATGACTTGAAGTTGTCATATCATTATTGGTGATTAAAGTCTGAATAAAATAAAATAAACAGGTATTTTGGTATTTTTAAAACACTGACAAACAATACACAATTGTGTGTTGAATTTATTCTTACACCACTCCATTGCTCCGTATAAAGCTAGAACAATTAAACAAAATCGGGAAAGATGTGTAACTCAAGACGATGCATATCGTCAGTGTCCACATACTAACGTGTTAAAAAACGTGCTTCTCACATTTGTGAAGGACCTCCTTAAGTAATTACAAATCCATTTTAAAATTATAGTCAGTATATATTACAACTGTATCTTCTTTTCTTTTTTTTAACAAACTGAGTCCCCCTAGTCATAGAAAGCGCTTTATATTCATAAAGCACACCAATGTAGACCATTGCTTTATGTTTTATATCACTGTTTAATCGTGTACATTGTCTATGGCAGATTTGCCGACACAAATTCAGGGTCTACTCAAGCTCCGCGCGCTACCGATCAATGACATTTGCCGCGATCTTTGAAGATGCCGCTTGTCAGATACTTGTCTCAGTTTCACATCTGTGAAAATGTTTACCACAATTATGACGCAACACGTTCCTTTGATCAAAGGTCACGCCTTCGTACTGTGTCAAACTGGTTAGATATTTACATAATTATATTAAAGGAACACACGCAAATCTCATCCATGATTTTGTTTTTTTAAATATAACGCATTCTTTAAAGACACACATGGACTCTTGAAGTGGGATGAATCATTAAAATAAATCCGACGGTTTGATTAACCCAGTATCATTTTAACATGCAATCTGCTTGCATTTACATTCTCACATGTAAATACGCATGTTGCAGATACGTTGATCATACGTTTGTATCCATTTGACAAATTAGACCAAATGTAATGGTGTGTTATTTAAGGATTATTGGCCCACTACCACTTTACAAATTTATAATCCGCTACGTCTAAACCACATGCTTTCATTTCGATGGGTATATTTAGAAAGAGAAATAAATGTTATATATATATACATTCCTATGATATAAACTATCTCTTCTCGTCTCTTTCTGTTTTCTTATCCAACGACCCGTTCCATCATAAGCATGAACAATCTAAGATAATGCAATTATTCTGGCTAATAATTTACTCTAAATTTAGCACGCTAAACAGTGAACTTACAATTGCGCGGGTTTTGGGATGAATAAATTATGATGTCACAAAGTAAGCAGGTCTTATGTTTTCGGTCAGGAGCTGCGTTCGTACTATATTTTTACGTCTTACACACATATTTAAACCCCGAAAAAATATACAAACGATATATTATGCATCTCAAATCAAATATATTTCGATAAAATTAAAGGTTGTGGCCACTAAAGGCAGATTAAGTAGACTAAAATGAAGACTCCAAGGTACCCCGTTTTGCCATATAAGCGAAGATGCGACCTTGGGGTCTTACAGATAAAGCGGCGTCCACGTAACAATGTGTGGCTTTAAAGTAAAACACATATCTTAAGCCGGTGCTTCGAGGCGTGAGAGGTGTTGCACGTTACATTAACTCTCACGAAAAGACTTATACAACCGAGTCTGTTACTTTTCTCTCTTGTTTGAGTTTGTTGCTTCCAAGGGATTCCCTTTTCAGTATTTATTTAACGCTTCCAAGGGATTCTCTTTTTACTATTTATTTAATAAATCCTGAAATGGGATCCCTTGGAGCAAAACACAAACAAGATATACATATAGCAGACTCTTTTTTATGAATCTGTTCAGGAGAGGTAATGTAGAGTGCAACACCTCTCACGCCTCCTAGCACCGGCCTAAGCGATATTCGACTTTAAAGCAACACATATTGGGTTTGATGTTTCAAGAGGACCAGTAAGTAATGACAGCACTGATTTGTAGTCGGGGCGATCTTTTATGGCCGCCACTCAGCACTAAACAAACGCTAGTGTGAATGTTAATAAATACTGAAAATGGAATACCTTGGAAACAACAAACACAAACAAGAGATATAAAAAGTAGCAGACTCGGTTGAGAATACTCCTCTGTGAATTAGAGTAAACATTTGGGAATATTGCTAAAAAAGCTCTGGAGTTGTGGGTGGAGGAGTGGAGGGTAAGGATTGTCCAGGTGAACTGATTTTCTCCGAACACTACGTATGCAATGAGTTCTTTATTATTTGTTTGGGGAGCAAGGTGGGTATTGTAACTGTTTTGAAAATAACTGTTTACGCATCTGTCATGTTAAAGTAAGTATTCGTTTGATGGCTGATAATGTTAAAAATATAAATGGGTCATTTTCAAAAAATGTAGAGATCACATTTGGAACAATAATGCAAAACGAATATGTAGCAAACTAAATTGTATTATAAGAAAAGCATAAACGAGGATGTGGACAGTTAAAACGTAGAAGATGCAAACACAAAACTTTAAATAAATGTTTTTCTACTATTTAAAGCAGTAACAAACCTTGCCATGTGTCTGTGATGTTACCGAACTTGTTCGATAATTTTAAACGGTGAAAACTAAAGTATAAAGTATAATATGACACTAATGTGGCTCATATATTACCGTGTTTACATCAAAACAATATTGGGATAGTTGTCTCTTTATCGTTGTTAAAAGTGACAAATTCCGTCAACATTTGTTGTTTTCCCATAGCAATTGTTAATAAGTTAAACAAAATAAAACGATTAAGCATTATCTTACCCTAAATACTATTTGAATTATCTGAAACCATAACATTTTAAATAGAAATGGCAAACTAAAATATATAACAATATCAATTGTACCACTATATCTCAAATAAGTGGCGGTAACAGCACATACAACATCAAGGACATATTTTGTAACAGCAATGACCACTCCGGAATTATTATCAGCTGTGCGTCACAGTTATCACGTTAGACTTGTAACCCCAGTGGCCTACTTTGCCACTGACCGTTCCAAGGCGGTAGCCCTATTGCCAACCCTTTTGTGTTTGTGATGTCGTTTGCATTTATTTTTACTTTTGCCTTCTTTTTTGTCTGTTTGCGTGCTTGTTTCTGTGTTTTATGGTTGACTGTCCTCCTTGAATGCTACTTTCCCTGTCCGATCTTTTTATATATTTTTGTAGTGCCGTCATTTTGGAATGAATGTAACATTTACACATCTGTTTTAATACAAACATCAAACCATTTGGTATTTTTAAATCGTAAAACTCGTGTTGTTGTGAGAACTGGAAACATCAACGACACATTTTGTAACACCAAAGACAACGCCAGACTTATTATCAGTTTACATCACAGTTATGGCAACATTGTCTAATGCATGATACGTGTGCACATCTGGTTTAAAACAAAAGAAAACCATTTACTATATTTAATTGTTCACTTTTGTTATTGTAAAATTAGTTAACATCAATGAAATATCGTCAAAGACGACTAGAGTTTTTATCAGTTTTGCATCAAAGTTATGACTGTAGTTCTTTGGTGGCGTTATTTTGGGAAGGTAATAACACGTTCAGATATTGTTTAAAAACAAAAATATCAAACTGTTAACATGAAAACACTGTGATTTATGCAATAATAAAATTGTCTTTAATGTAGCTGTATGTGTATTGATGTTACCTTAATCATAATTTGCGAATTTGGCTATTAAGGCCATACCCTCAGTTATATTCGTTAGAGATAGTGCACGATACATTTGATACATTTCGACGCCATGTTACATCTTAAACATCATTAAATATGTATATCTTCAAACAATTGTCCCCGATTTCACAAACTGGTTGGCATTGATGTTAACTCAGGTGTCTGTGTCTGTGCTGTTACGTTTTGCTTTAATGCCATATGAACTGAATTGATGCATATTCCAATTCTGTTAACAAGCTATTCATATTAAGAATGCGTAATGCTTCTGCAAAAATTAATTTGATCCATTAATAACAATACCATGTACTTGTTTGTTACAAAATGATGTACATATTTGGTAACACCAAAGACGGTAGCATCAATGATATTTTCTGCGAAATGAACAAAAAAAAAAAAATGCTCCTCGGGACATTGATTATTTTTGCAGACGACATTACCTTTACAAGACAATTGTTTGTACAGTATTTTTTTTTTTAATATCAGATTGCATTTATCTTTAATACTGGTAACTTCGACGACATGACAAACGAATACGTAAAGACTTTCTCGTAACCTTTTGTACATACATCCCAAAAAATAACAATGTATCCAAAAACACTACGATATCTTCATTTGTTTCTTTGAATTTGTAAATTATATATGCCTATATAAAACAATTAACAACCAAATTAACGATACTTATATTACTACCACTACTACTACTATTACTACTACTACTACTAAAAACCATAATAACTGCATGTATGTATTAAACACTATAAACAGATGTATTTGGTTCATATGTTGATATCAAACAAAGGAATCATGGCAATGTGCTATCATAAGGAGTGTATGGTTTTCAGACAATACTCGTCGACGATCAATAACATAAGTAATCGTCCCAAATCAAGTTGATTTGTCATTGTTTGTCGTACTGATTATATCTGGTTAGCAGCATGACACCAAAGTTTGCACGTGTTCCATTGAAGTGTTTGCAGAAATCGTCGTTCTGCACGTGTAAATAGATTGTCTACATGTTGCACGCTCTGACAATAACGCATATTGTATTAGAACAAGAACTTGGGTCATTTTCAAAAACCTTGAGAGATAGCTGTCGATGGCAATTTTTTCTTTTCAGCTAGTTTATATTACGTCTTTTTCTTGTTTGATAGAGCATCGGACTTGAAATCAGTAGGTCGTGTATTCGAGCCCCGAAGAAGCAATTTTTTTTCTGTATAAATACTGTTACCTGTGTATAGGTACGAAGTGCACTGGTCCATGTATATACAGTAAATGATTTCCTGCGCTGTATTTGCTCGCCTAAATACCCGATTTCGACATGACCTGGTGAACATGAAGTTACAAATAAAGACACGCCTACAAAGAAGACACGATTGATATAGGGACTCTTCAGCTTTAAGAATTACTTGCCTAGTTTGTGCAGTAAGAAGTGTCTATAACGTCTTAAACTAATATCAAACTGAACGTTATCGTAACGAGTGAACTTTACGTTTGATAGTGTACTACAATGTTTTGTTTTTATTTACTATATATTTTGACATAAACGTAGATTAGTCAACTTTTATAATGATTTCGAACAACAGAGGTACCAGTTTATGAATACAAAGTATTGAATTAACTTCATGATAGGCATTACTATGTAAATACAAATTATTTATTTTCGAGTTGTGTCTACATTAAGAATGTCAGATAGTTTTATATCGGATGTGTCATAAATTCGACTACTGACTGTACTCTTTGTTAGTTCGTACTACTGCGTTCCGTAAACAGAAACGTTTCAGAATGTCGAACTAATATTTTTGTCTAGTGGTTTCAAAACGAAGAACTATGGAAGCTTTAGTGTACCCCGCCTCCTCCCCCATCCCCACTAATGATGGGATCTTGATGAGATATTTCTATAAAATATTACACAATAACGTGATATATCGTGTCAATACATCTAAATATTATGACATAGCTGTTGTTTAACTTGTTCTTCTTCCATAAATAACTATTCACTGGAGCAAGGACAATCGTCTGGACTTGTTAATTGATGATATTCAAACTCTATAATATACACCAACAAAGTCCAAGCATTTGTAACAGAATTGGTTAAACATGCCAGTTAAAAGTGTAAATATGGTTGGAGTTAGTTGTAGTTATGCAGGTCAGTGGATGAATGTACGTACATCTTAAATGCAAATATTAATTACTACATGTATACATCATTGATAACATGGAACATTCTAGTATATGACGGTCAAGGTTAGTTATTAATTGGCCATTCGAAATATTTGGAGTGGAATACTTGTTCATACGGCAATATTGATGAATTACTTGGAATGGAATAATGTATTGATAGAGTATGTCCGTGATTACTGGATAGTATATACTGGCAAGGTTAATTACTGGATAGTATATACTGGCAAGGTTAATTACTGGATAGTATATACTGGCAAGGTTAATTACTGGATAGTATATACTGGCAAGGTTAATTACTGGATAGTATATACAGGCAAGGTTAATTGCTGGATAGTATATACTGGCAAGGTTAATTACTGGATAGTATATACTGGCAAGGTTAATTACAGGATAGTATATACTGGCAAGGTTAATTACTGGATAGTATATACTGGCAAGGTTAATTACTGGATAGTATATACTGGCAAGGTTAATTACTGGATAGTATATACTGGCAAGGTTAATTATGTGGGATGTATACTTATGAATCGGCTTCTTAGTTTCTGCTAAAAGAACTTTTATCTGAATGTATAGGGAGTTCTTTAACCAAGCTCCGTAGGGGAGCAACTAGGTGGGAAGTAGAGTCTTTAACCCAACAATGTAGTTCTTAGCTCAGATACATGGCAAAAGGGTCTGAACCCAGCGTATAAGTGAGAGATTTGAATCAGGCATGGACAAGGGGTTTTACAACATAATCAAAGGCGATGAGAGTACTGTCTTATGTATTAATGGAACCTAGAATGGTATAGAATACACCATTTTTTACCTCCTATGAATTATTCGTTTATGTTGTTTTGCTACACATTTCATAGACCGTTGTAGCTCGAACACTATTTAGTTTTGTTAAAGGTTACATCTCACTTTAGAGTCAGATCGTATCATGTACTATTTCATGTATCATGTACCTCAGGGCTTTGTTTTAATGGTCCTTAAAAGCTGTAACTTAAGCACAATGCCACCTCTATGAGTGTGTTTCACCTTCTTGCAAATTAGATAATTGGTTTTGGAAATACGGCCCTAAGTCGTAATTTGATGATTACCTGCTCATGGCGAATTCGGTTATTTAACAGACCATATACAAAGCAGAACAGCATCACTTTTGCTTTATTGATAAGTACACAGGGTAACTGTTCACTATATATTTTCCAAACAAAACAACTCATACTGAAAAGTGGATCCCTTGGATCCAACAAGCACAAACAAGAGAGAAAGTAACAGACTGGGTTTATTGAGTATTTTCAAGACAGGTAAAATAAAAGGTGCAGCACCACTCGCGCCCCTAGCTTAAGAGATATTCTAATTTGAAGACACACAGACTGTCAATAAATACTGAAAAGTGGATCCCTTGGAAGTAACAAACATAATCACTAATGGCCGTATTAGACGTCTCAAAACAATAGTTAGGGAGCTTTTGTTTCAATAATTCCGATTTATAGCGGGATTTGGCTTCTTCCTTTGATATGCTAACACAACTGTAGATAATGTTTGAATGCAGGGGGTATTTACTCATTAGAGTCAAAAGGAATGAGTAACAAGGAACTCGTTCAGAGGAAATAATTTCCTTAAATAGTTCATGCTTTCAAAATGGATTTAAATTAATAGTTTTAAAAGAAACAACTATTCTAATTAAATAACAATTAAACAAAAACAAATGAAACACTGTATGACCTTAATATTAGACACATGCTTAGAACAATTATCATCATGTACAAATGGAATAAACTGTTTGAGATCGCAGTTCGGTAATATCCATTGAAGCTGATTCATGCTGATCATATGATTTCAAAGAATCATTGTTTCGAGCAATTGTGTTTAGTTTACAAACCATAATATTCATTTACATATTTAACATCATTACACAAACATAACTAAATATGCATTTGTTCAGCAAGTGTCCCTGATATTACAAACTGGTTCTCATTAATGTTACCTCATGTGTCTGTGCTGGTACGTTTTGGTGTAATTCAATATGAACTGTATTAATGCATATTTCAACTCTGTTTACAAGCTATACTAGATTGACATTCATATTAAGAATGCATTTTTATCATTGTGTAATTCGTCTGTAAAATTAATTTGATCCAGTAATAACAATACCATGTATTTGCTGTTACAAAATGATGTATATGGTGTTACTACATGTTTGACAGTAACATCAATTTAATCAAATCAGAATTGTAATCGCAACGTCATAATTAAAGAAATTGGTGGAAACAAGTAATAAAACAGTAAACGGATTTCCAAAGCGGTATTTCTAACCCAACCAAGTTCTAACCGGGCCCTCTGTTTCTTAATTTTGCAAATCGAACGGGAACAATAGACACAATACATACTAATTTTTGTTCAAACGAGAACCGTAGACATACTACGATACTACTTTGGGATTTGTTTGGATGGAAATCCAACGGAGTCTCGCTTAAGAATTACTTTCCTAGTTAGTGCAGTAAGAAACGTCTATAACGTCTAAAGCTAATATCAGACTGAACGTTATCGTAACGAGTGATCTTTATGTTTTATAGTGTATTACAATGTTTTCTTTTCTTTTAAAATATATTTTGACATAAACGTAGATCAGTCAACTTTTATAATGATTTCGAACAACAGAGGTACCAGCTTATGAATAAAAAGTATAAAATGAACTTCAAGATAGGCATTACTATGTAAATACAAATTATTTATTTTCGAGTTGTGTCTACATTAAAAATGTCAGATAGTTTTATATCGGATGTGTCATAAATTCGACTACTGACTGTACTCTTTGTTAGTCCATACTATTGCGTTCCGTAATCAGAAATAAATCTCAGGATGTTGAAATATTGTTTCTGACTAGTGGTTTCAAAACGTAGAACTATGGAAGCTTTAGTGTACCCCGCCTCCTCCCCCATCCCCACTAATGATGGGATCTTGATGAGATATTTCTATAAAATATTACACAATAACGTGATATATCGTGTCAATACATCTAAATATTATGACATAGCTGTTGTTTAACTTGTTCTTCTTCCATAAATAACTATTCACTGGAGCAAGGACAATCGTCTGGACTTGTTAATTGATGATATTCAAACTCGATAATATACACCAACAAAGTCCAAGCATTTGTAACAGAATTGGTTTAACATGCCAGTTAAAAGTGTAAATATGGTTGGAGTTAGTTGTAGTTATGCAGGTCAGTGGATGAATATATGAACATCTTAAATGCAAATATTAATAACTACATGTATACATCATTGATAACATGGAACATTCTAGTATATGACGGTTAAGGTTAGTTATTAATTGGCCATTCGAAATATTTGGAGTGGAATACTTGTTCATACGGCAATATTGATGAATTACTTGGAATGGAATAATGTATTGATAGAGTATGTCCGCGATTACTGGATAGTATATACTGGCAAGGTTAATTACTGGATAGTATATACTGGCAAGGTTAATTACTGGATAGTATATACTGGCAAGGTTAATTACTGGATAGTATATACTGGCAAGGTTAATTACTGGATAGTATATACTGGCAAGGTTAATTACTGGATAGTATATACTGGCAAGGTTAATTACTGGATAGTATATACTGGCAAGGTTAATTACTGGATAGTATATACTGGCAAGGTTAATTACTGGATAGTATATACTGGCAAGGTTAATTACTGGATAGTATATACTGGCAAGGTTAATTACTGGATAGTATATACTGGCAAGGTTAATTATGTGGGATGTATACTTATGAATCGGCTTCTTAGTTTCTGCTAAAAGAACTTTTATCTGAATGTATAGGGAGTTCTTTAACCAAGCTCCGTAGGGGAGCAACTAGGTGGGAAGTAGAGTCTTTAACCCAACAATGTAGTTCTTAGCTCAGATACATGGCAAAAGGGTCTGAACCCAGCGTATAAGTGAGAGATTTGAATCAGGCATGGACAAGGGGTTTTACAACATAATCAAAGGCGATGAGAGTACTGTCTTATGTATTAATGGAGCCTAGAATGGTATAGAATACACCATTTTTTACCTCCTATGAATTATTCGTTTATGTTGTTTTGCTACACATTTCATAGACCGTTGTAGCTCGAACACTATTTAGTTTTGTTAAAGGTTACATCTCACTTTAGAGTCAGATCGTATCATGTACTATTTCATGTATCATGTACCTCAGGGCTTTGTTTTAATGGTCCTTAAAAGCTGTAACTTAAGCACAATGCCACCTCTATGAGTGTGTTTCACCTTCTTGCAAATTAGATAATTGGTTTTGGAAATACGGCCCTAAGTCGTAATTTGATGATTACCTGCTCATGGCGAATTCGGTTATTTAACAGACCATATACAAAGCAGAACAGCATCACTTTTGCTTTATTGATAAGTACACAGGGTAACTGTTCAATATATATTTTCCAAACAAAACAACTCATACTGAAAAGTGGATCCCTTGGATCCAACAAGCACAAACAAGAGAGAAAGTAACAGACTGGGTTTATTGAGTATTTTCAAGACAGGTAAAATAAAAGGTGCAGCACCACTCGCGCCCCTAGCTTAAGAGATATTCTAATTTGAAGACACACAGACTGTCAATAAATACTGAAAAGTGGATCCCTTGGAAGTAACAAACATAATCACTAATGGCCGTATTAGACGTCTCAAAACAATAGTTAGGGAGCTTTTGTTTCAATAATTCCGATTTATAGCGGGATTTGGCTTCTTCCTTTGATATGCTAACACAACTGTAGATAATGTTTGAATGCAGGGGGTATTTACTCATTAGAGTCAAAAGGAATGAGTAACAAGGAACTCGTTCAGAGGAAATAATTTCCTTAAATAGTTCATGCTTTCAAAATGGATTTAAATTAATAGTTTTAAAAGAAACAACTATTCTAATTAAATAACAATTAAACAAAAACAAATGAAACACTGTATGACCTTAATATTAGACACATGCTTAGAACAATTATCATCATGTACAAATGGAATAAACTGTTTGAGATCGCAGTTCGGTAATATCCATTGAAGCTGATTCATGCTGATCATATGATTTCAAAGAATCATTGTTTCGAGCAATTGTGTTTAGTTTACAAACCATAATATTCATTTACATATTTAACATCATTACACAAACATAACTAAATATGCATTTGTTCAGCAAGTGTCCCTGATATTACAAACTGGTTCTCATTAATGTTACCTCATGTGTCTGTGCTGGTACGTTTTGGTGTAATTCAATATGAACTGTATTAATGCATATTTCAACTCTGTTTACAAGCTATACTAGATTGACATTCATATTAAGAATGCATTTTTATCATTGTGTAATTCGTCTGTAAAATTAATTTGATCCAGTAATAACAATACCATGTATTTGCTGTTACAAAATGATGTATATGGTGTTACTACATGTTTGACAGTAACATCAATTTAATCAAATCAGAATTGTAATCGCAACGTCATAATTAAAGAAATTGGTGGAAACAAGTAATAAAACAGTAAACGGATTTCCAAAGCGGTATTTCTAACCCAACCAAGTTCTAACCGGGCCCTCTGTTTCTTAATTTTGCAAATCGAACGGGAACAATAGACACAATACATACTAATTTTTGTTCAAACGAGAACCGTAGACATACTACGATACTACTTTGGGATTTGTTTGGATGGAAATCCAACGGAGTCTCGCTTAAGAATTACTTTCCTAGTTAGTGCAGTAAGAAACGTCTATAACGTCTAAAGCTAATATCAGACTGAACGTTATCGTAACGAGTGATCTTTATGTTTTATAGTGTATTACAATGTTTTCTTTTCTTTTAAAATATATTTTGACATAAACGTAGATCAGTCAACTTTTATAATAATTTCGAACAACAGAGGTACCAGCTTATGAATAAAAAGTATAAAATGAACTTCAAGATAGGCATTACTATGTAAATACAAATTATTTATTTTCGAGTTGTGTCTACATTAAAAATGTCAGATAGTTTTATATCGGATGTGTCATAAATTCGACTACTGACTGTACTCTTTGTTAGTCCATACTATTGCGTTCCGTAATCAGAAATAAATCTCAGGATGTTGAAATATTGTTTCTGACTAGTGGTTTCAAAACGTAGAACTATGGAAGCTTTAGTGTACCCCGCCTCCTCCCCCATCCCCACTAATGATGGGATCTTGATGAGATATTTCTATAAAATATTACACAATAACGTGATATATCGTGTCAATACATCTAAATATTATGACATAGCTGTTGTTTAACTTGTTCTTCTTCCATAAATAACTATTCACTGGAGCAAGGACAATCGTCTGGACTTGTTAATTGATGATATTCAAACTCGATAATATACACCAACAAAGTCCAAGCATTTGTAACAGAATTGGTTTAACATGCCAGTTAAAAGTGTAAATATGGTTGGAGTTAGTTGTAGTTATGCAGGTCAGTGGATCAATATATGTACATCTTAAATGCAAATATTAATTACTACATGTATACATCATTGATAACATGGAACATTCTAGTATATGACGGTTAAGGTTAGTTATTAATTGGCCATTCGAAATATTTGGAGTGGAATACTTGTTCATACGGCAATATTGATGAATTACTTGGAATGGAATAATGTATTAATAGAGTATGTCCGCGATTACTGGATAGTATATACTGGCAAGGTTAATTACTGGATAGTATATACTGGCAAGGTTAATTACTGGATAGTATATACTGGCAAGGTTAATTACTGGATAGTATATACTGGCAAGGTTAATTACTGGATAGTATATACTGGCAAGGTTAATTACTGGATAGTATATACTGGCAAGGTTAATTACTGGATAGTATATACTGGCAAGGTTAATTACTGGATAGTATATACTGGCAAGGTTAATTACTGGATAGTATATACTGGCAAGGTTAATTACTGGATAGTATATACTGGCAAGGTTAATTATGTGGGATGTATACTTATGAATCGGCTTCTTAGTTTCTGCTAAAAGAACTTTTATCTGAATGTATAGGGAGTTCTTTAACCAAGCTCCGTAGGGGAGCAACTAGGTGGGAAGTAGAGTCTTTAACCCAACAATGTAGTTCTTAGCTCAGATACATGGCAAAAGGGTCTGAACCCAGCGTATAAGTGAGAGATTTGAATCAGGCATGGACAAGGGGTTTTACAACATAATCAAAGGCGATGAGAGTACTGTCTTATGTATTAATGGAACCTAGAATGGTATAGAATACACCATTTTTTACCTCCTATGAATTATTCGTTTATGTTGTTTTGCTACACATTTCATAGACCGTTGTAGCTCGAACACTATTTAGTTTTGTTAAAGGTTACATCTCACTTTAGAGTCAGATCGTATCATGTACTATTTCATGTATCATGTACCTCAGGGCTTTGTTTTAATGGTCCTTAAAAGCTGTAACTTAAGCACAATGCCACCTCTATGAGTGTGTTTCACCTTCTTGCAAATTAGATAATTGGTTTTGGAAATACGGCCCTAAGTCGTAATTTGATGATTACCTGCTCATGGCGAATTCGGTTATTTAACAGACCATATACAAAGCAGAACAGCATCACTTTTGCTTTATTGATAAGTACACAGGGTAACTGTTCACTATATATTTTCCAAACAAAACAACTCATACTGAAAAGTGGATCCCTTGGATCCAACAAGCACAAACAAGAGAGAAAGTAACAGACTGGGTTTATTGAGTATTTTCAAGACAGGTAAAATAAAAGGTGCAGCACCACTCGCGCCCCTAGCTTAAGAGATATTCTAATTTGAAGACACACAGACTGTCAATAAATACTGAAAAGTGGATCCCTTGGAAGTAACAAACATAATCACTAATGGCCGTATTAGACGTCTCAAAACAATAGTTAGGGAGCTTTTGTTTCAATAATTCCGATTTATAGCGGGATTTGGCTTCTTCCTTTGATATGCTAACACAACTGTAGATAATGTTTGAATGCAGGGGGTATTTACTCATTAGAGTCAAAAGGAATGAGTAACAAGGAACTCGTTCAGAGGAAATAATTTCCTTAAATAGTTCATGCTTTCAAAATGGATTTAAATTAATAGTTTTAAAAGAAACAACTATTCTAATTAAATAACAATTAAACAAAAACAAATGAAACACTGTATGACCTTAATATTAGACACATGCTTAGAACAATTATCATCATGTACAAATGGAATAAACTGTTTGAGATCGCAGTTCGGTAATATCCATTGAAGCTGATTCATGCTGATCATATGATTTCAAAGAATCATTGTTTCGAGCAATTGTGTTTAGTTTACAAACCATAATATTCATTTACATATTTAACATCATTACACAAACATAACTAAATATGCATCTGTTCAGCAAGTGTCCCTGATATTACAAACTGGTTCTCATTAATGTTACCTCATGTGTCTGTGCTGGTACGTTTTGGTGTAATTCAATATGAACTGTATTAATAACTATATACAACCTTATCACTTCACCCTATTAAAGACAAGCTAATTTCTCTTATTCAAAAAACATTCGCTAGAGAAAATACTAAATTTTTGGCATGTAATAATATTAAAGCGTTTTTTACTAACGGCAGTTTAGACAATTATACTATGTGGACTTGCTATGAAGTTTGTGAAACACTCATCTTCCTATTAGATAATATTTTCGTCAGGTATGGAACCACCGTTTATAGACAAATTGTTGGTATCCCTATGGGTACGAACTGTGCACCACTTGTCGCAGATTTATTTTTAGTTTGCTATGAAAGAGATTTAATGTTGAGTCTTTCACCAGATACCCAGGCAGATGCTATTGAGCCTTTAATGACACCTCCCGGTATCTGGATGACATATTGAACATTGACAACCCTTTCTTTCCAACTATGGTTAATAATATTTATCCTAAAGAACTTCAGCTTAACAAAGCTAATAAATCTGATAATAACGCTTCTTTTCTTGATTTAGATCTCTCGATTGAAAATGGTGAAAAAATTAGCAAAAGCTATGACAAGAGAGATGATTTTAATTTTGACATTGTTAATTATCCCCAATTGGATGAGGATTTTCCCCGAACAACTTCTTATGGCGTGTATGTGTCTTAACGTATTCGTTTTTCAAGAGTTTGTACTCGAATTGAGGACTTTAATATTCGTAATCTTTGTATAACTAAAAAGCTACTCAATCAGGGTTACCGTTACCATAAACTTCGTAAAACCTTTGCAAAATTTTATTATCGTAACCCTGATCTTCTTTCCAAATATAAAGGTAATTTAAGGACTCTTCTGCAACAAGGACTATCAAAACCTGACTTCTATGGTGATGCGATTGATAAACTTCGTAAGATTCTTGGTCATGATCACTTTCATACTATCCTTGTTAAACTTGTTAAAACGTTTATCAAAAGAGGTTATGACCCTATCATTTTGCAACGTACTGCATGCTTGGTGGTGGACCCTTTTACAGTTCGCCACTATGCTTTCCTCTTTAATTGTACGATGACCGGACAGGCTGTGGACCCTATGATGACGCCCCTGGCTTCTGCCAAGTCTTTGAGTACCTTCATTGTGACTTTCTAGGCTATTGTTGTTTTGTATTATATTTACACGAGCATATTTGTGTTTTACTTATATTGCCTATTGATGCTGCCTTGTTGGTTAGAGATTAGATCATGGCGGGGATTTCTTTATTTACACTGTACTGTTTTAATGGGATGATAGTAGGGTAAGTGTGAGGTTTGGTGCACCCTAGAACCGGTTTAAACCCCCAGTAACCTACTTTGCCACTGACAGTTCCAAGGCGGTAACCCTATTGTCAACCCTTTTGTGTTTGTGATGTCGTTTGCATTTATATTGCTTTTGCCGTCTTGTTTGTTTGCGTGTTTGTTTCTGTGTTTTATGGTTGACTGTCCTCCTTGAATGCTACTTTCCCTGTCCGATCATTTTATATTTCTTAAGTAATTGTTTTTATTGGTTACCAATATTTAATAATGTGTATACGTCCTACACAATGGAATAATTTATTGATAGAGATTATCCGTGATTGCTGGATATTATATACTGGCAAGGTTAATTACTTATGTGGGATGTATACTTTTGAATCAGCTTCTCAGTTTCTATAAAAGAACTGTCATCTGAATGTTTAGGGAGTTCTTTAACGAAGCTCCGTAGGGGAGCAGCCAGGTGGGAAGTTGAGTCTTTAACCCAACAATATAGTACATACATAAAAAAATACGACCATAAATCGTAATTTCATGATTATCTGCTCATGGCGAATTCGGATATTTAACAAACACAAGCAAGAGAGAAAGTAGTAGATTGGGTTTTATTGAGTATTTTCATGAGAGGTAAAATATAAAGTGCATCACCTCTCACACACCTAGCACCGGCTTAAGAGGTATTCTAATTTAAAGACACACAGACTGGACTTGATGATCTCAAAGGACGAGAAAGTCATTACACTTCTGATTTGTTGTCGGAGCAACGTTTTATAGCCGTCACACAACACTAACTAAACTCTCATGTGAATGTCAATCAATACTGAAATGTGGATCCCTTGGAAGCAACACACATAAACAAGAGAAACAAGTCGGCCTTGTTTGGAACTCAAATATCACAACCTTATGATTTACTGACTAGTAAGTCGTTCTAACAACTGATCGACTGGGGCTCCTTGAGAAAATGTGGCCAACAAATAAATTAAGTCAAATTAATATAAAACAAAGCAAATGTGTATTGGTTGGTGTAGGATAATTTATATAATTTTCTAGCGAGTGTACCTCTCCTCTGTTTATCAACACAGAGTGTATTTAGAAATCAAAAGCAAGGTTTCTATATAATTTTCTGTTTGATTTTAAAGTTATACTTATCTGTTGTCGTTAAACCAAGTTTATTTTTAAAATAATAGGCTTGTATAAAACGAAAATAGGTTTGTTTTGCCAAATATACATTGATCTAGTATTTTGGTAAAGAGTCCTTTATTTTGCTTTTTGTAGACCATGTATATCGAGGTCTAAACGCGTAACTATGGTAATTGACATTTTTACCGAAAATTTTTTCTTACATTAAATGATATATTATATTCATTATTTCAGGAAATATATACCTTATATTGTGCATATTCGTGAAGAAAATGAAAAGTTTGCAAAAATAAATATAATTTAAACGCGAAAGTGACAATATTCCATTAAAGTCAGAAAACCTAAATGTTAAGGGACTTCCTTTATAATAGTATTATTAATAATCTGTGTGTTGACTGTAAATAATGTTTCAATGCACAAAGAAATAAAAATACACTCTAAATTTTATCAAATAGTCACTTTATAGGTACTTTTAAAATCAAATAGAATAGTTTCATATTAGCAAATTTAATAAATTTCAGCAGCAAAATTCCATGTGACACTTTATTTAAGGTTTCTCTATAGTAACATCTTTTATATAAAAGTTGTTGAAAATTAAGAATCTGTCAATGATATTGTACATATTTATACACAGATAGTATTAGTAATATGGACGTATAATGTTTATTCATTAAAAAACAAATATTATGCTTCTCCTGTAAAAATTACTAAAATGCACTTTCTTTGTGTTTTACTTATATTGCCTATTAATGCTGCCTTGTTGGTTAGAGAATAAGTTCATGGCGGGGATTTCTTTATTTACGCTGTCCCCTTGTATTGGGATGACAGTAGGGTAAGTGTTAGGTGCGCCTAAAACCTGGTTTAAACCCCCAGCGGCCTTTTGTCACTGACCATTCCAAGGCGTTTGTGTTTGTGATGCTTTATTTGGCATTTATTCATCTTTAAATGTCCTTTGTTTCTGTGCGTGTTTGTGGTTGACTGTCGTCCTTGAATGCTACTTTTCCTGTTCGATTGTTATATATATACATGGCACAGTCTCACGTTAAACCTCCGATATATGCCTAATGTACGGTGTACGTAGTTGTTTGTCATTTACTATATACCGTATGGCTTTGTCGTCGTCTATTTCCAGTAAACAATTTTATTTTTTCTTCATAAGATGAACAGTATGCCGTTTTTAATCAGT
The DNA here is from genome assembly GCA_037043455.1 of Cyrtodaria siliqua. NCBI lineage: Eukaryota > Metazoa > Mollusca > Bivalvia > Adapedonta > Hiatellidae > Cyrtodaria > Cyrtodaria siliqua. The sequence continues at coordinate 45,598 of JAWPHD010008005.1, read as the reverse complement.
CTCAATTATGTGCAAATGACTTTGATAAGGATATATTTAATGTTTCACTTCTCCTTAAATGTACCATCATCCACGCGACTATCATACCAATTGAAGGCTGTGTATTGCTGAAATAGAAACGAGTTATATTGATATTGTCACTTTCAGAATCCGAAATATAAGACGCAAACAAATTGCTGTTTTAATGTACTGTCATGTTCATTTTATCACCTCTGGATATCCTACAGTTAATGAACTTTGGTAGAACAAATGCATTTCAAAATGTGTGACGTCAATACATTACTAATAGTAGGCCCATATTAAGACAAAAACGTTATTAGTTCGCAAATATTGGTAGATATTCAAGATATCGAAACATTGTTAAATACTTAAAAACTGTAAAACTGGTTAAACAAAAAAACAGGCAGTAACCTGCGAGAAGTTAACCTAGTTAATATAGTGTGTATGTGTTTCCAATTTCTATGAAATATTTAATGTGACCCGGACGGGTATTAAACTCACGTCCTCCAGCAAGCGATGTAATACATGTGGCCATGACTGATATGAAGTACATCCACGTCTGTATAACTCCCATGTTCATTAGAACTACTATATTGTTTACATAAATATTTAAACGTATTTATTGAATTTACATTTTTAATATAAGGAGTACAAAACAAAAATACAAAGGACTTTCGATAAAAATATAGATATTAAAGTCAAACAGAAAACTGAGCATTAGAGGACCACACTCAACCAAATACACTCATATGAAATAAACTAACCACCAAACATATTATGAAATATAAACGATACTAGTAGAATATTCGTAAAACAGCTTTTAAACACTGAGTTAAATACTCCTCCGAGAAATACATTAAAAATTCAAAATCTGTCAAAATTTGTATTTCTCAAAGCTATAGTAGTTGATATTGACATCCAGAGTAAAGGTTTTATTAATTTTGATGTTTCCGTTGTTAAGCTCAACACATATAGTAACATGTATACTGTAGCGTGAATATATGACATTAAAGTACCACAGACTGTATTCGTTGAACTAAGAAAATCAGTTTTCTCTTTAACATTGATTTTCGAATCTCCCGTTTTCCAAAAGAAAAAACGGGCTAGTAAAATAATTATACATCTACTACTTACCATAAATATATAGTGATATCACTCAACCATCATAACGCATATCTGTATCACAGACGTCAATGGTTTCCTATCAATACGATACGTCAAACTGAACAGAGAAAACAATGAGGATGCAATTTGTGTTTATTGAACTGTACATGACCGAATACTTCCTTCTAATGCCCATATTAGTATTCCACTTAGACGTCTCTAAACAATAGTTAGGGAGCTTTTTGCAATAATTGTGATTTAAAGCGGGATTTGGCTTCTTCCTTTGATTATGGTAATACAACTGTAGATACTGTTTGAATGCAGTGAGTATTTACTCATTAGAGTCAAATGGAATGAGTAACAAGGCACTCGTTCAGTGTAAATAATTTCCGTAAATAGTTCATGCTTTCAAAATGGATGTGAATCAATAATTTTATTCTTATTAAATGACAATTAAGTAAAAACAAATGAAACACTGTATAACCTAATACTAGACATTATTAACCATAGTTGGAAAGAAAGGGTTGTCAAAACTCAGTTTATCTGCAGCTCTGTAAATTATCTAAAATAGAAATAAGTCAAGTAGAATCATTGTATAAGGTAGACAAATCATGTATAACATAACATATTGTAAGAATACATAGTGCAGCCTGTCATCAATAAATATAAAAAGATCGGACTGGCAAAGTAGCATTCAAGGAGGACAGTCAACCGCAAAACACAGAAACAAACACGCAAACAGACAAACAAGAAAGCAGAAGTAATAATAAATGCAAACGACATCACAAACACAAAAGGAGTGACAATAGGGCTACCGCCTTGAAACGGTCAGTGGCAAAGGAGGCCACTCGGCGGGGGGGGGGGGGCGGTTTAAACCGGTTCTAGGGTGCACCAAACCTCGCGCTTATCCTTCTGTCATCCCGTTAAAACAAGACAGTGTAAATAAAGAAATCAACGCCATGATCTAATCTCTAACCAACAAGGCAGCATCAATGGGAAACATAAGTTGAACACAAATACGCTCGTGTAAATATAATACAAAAAAAACAATAGCCTGGAAAGCCACAATGAAGGTACTCAGTGACTTGGCAGAAGCCAGAGCAACAAGAGAATAAACCATTAAGGGCACGACAAGAAATATCATAGCCAAACATCAAACGCCACCGTCCCAATAGGCTTTAGGTAGGCGTCATCATAGGGTCCACAGCCTGTCCGGTCATCGTACAATTAAAGAGGAAAGCATAGTGGCGAACTGTAAAAAGATCCACCACCAAGCATGCAGTACGTTGCAAAATGATAGGGTCATAACCTCTTTTGATAAACTTTTTATCAAGTTTAACAAAGATAGTATGAAAGTTATCATGACTAAGACTAAATTAACTGAATACGTCTAAATGATTTACCCAAATGATGGATCATCATCGCTGTCAGTTCTAGTGAGTTTTCGTAACCGGTAAGTACTGGTTATAACGTGTTATGAGAAGGCATAATAAAAGTTGTCATCTAGATTCTAAATAACTGTTGACGTCTGAAACGATTTACCAAAATGACGGATCACCACGATTCACCGTGGTAATTTCGTACGATTTATTGAAGATGTCTCGCCAACTTGAATGTTTACAACCAGTAACTTTTGCTTATACATCATTATACAAATAGATACATAATGAATTCAATCACCCAGACGAATTAACTGAATGCATCTGAAAGATTCACTGAAACAAACGATCACCGTGAAATTTTCTTACATTTTGGTGGTAATTGATTCAACAGCCTCGCCGATATTCTACTGTTACAACTTCTAATCAGTACAATATACGTAAAGAAAGTATTCATCCAGAGGAACTAACATAAGACACACCCAAACATCAGTTCACCACGGTATATTCCTACGCTTATAATTGAAACGAAAATCCCTTCTATACTTTGAAATTGATCAAAGATTTTGTGAATTTAAAAGTAACTATTTCAATTTTTCGTTAAAACTGCCTTCGGGCCTCGTCGATTTTCGTCACCCGTTTGTCACAGAATAATCTATCGTTTTCATGACCTTTTGGCTCTGACGTGTCCATTACGTTAGAAAGGAAGATACACGTTAATGACATTATTTATTACAGTAATTATTTAGAAGAGATAATATTTGGAATGTTTAAACAATAATACGTGTTTCAAATTTGTTTTAATGATTGTTTACACGAGGAGAATTACAAATATGCAAAATTAGGTGACCAATGAAAAGTTAAACAAGATCTAGTTAAAAAAAAAATTGGTTGTTCAGTTGGCTAAAGAAATCACGACTTAGGCCATTATATTGTCTGTTTGCTTAAGGTTAGTTTCTTGAAGCGCACATTTAAACGAGATTGACTGGGACCGTTCGTACTTTCCGGGTTTACTTTGCCAATGCTCCCAATGTAGCCTAATTGCGCAAGAGAAAAAAGGATTTTTCGGACACATGGTTTCAGTTCTTCTTCACTGGCTTGTGTTAGAAGCGAAGTGTACAGCAATATCTTTTGAGAAACTAGGCAGAGTTTCACGCGCACTTTGATGCTTTGAAGAAGACGTTGTTTCAAACAGGTTTGTGTTTGAAACAAAGTTTGAGACAGGTTGTACTCAAACAAGAATTTGATATATAGGTTAATCATAAGGTCTGAAGTTAGTTAATTGTGGTGATAATTGTTAAAACCATTGTGATTATTTGAGAATCCTCGTTTGAGATCGCAGTTTGGAATCATCCATTGTAGCTAACTTATGCTGATCATATGATTTCAAAGAATCGTTGTTTCGAACAAGTGTGTTTAGTTTACAAATCATAAGGCAGGTAGCCTGAGGAAAATGTTATATAATATTTCGAGCTCAGAAACATATTAAATAAGTTTATAGTTAAATTGGGCTCAACTTCTATCTAGTCAAAACATTGTTACCTCAAGGAAGATCCCGTTTTAAAGTTCAAGAGCTATAGTAATTAATATCAATAAGGTTAATTCAGGCTTACATGCTGACACAGTTAACCTCGAAAATATAAACTTCTGCTTTAAAGCCATGAAGATTGGGCTTGATGTGCCGATAGGACCAGTAAATAATAACACTACTGATTTGTAGTCGGAGCGACCTTCTATGACCGCCACACAGCACTAAACAAACGCTGGTGTGAATGTTAATAAATACTGAAAATGGGATCCCTTGGTAACAACATACACAAACAAGAGATATAAAAAGTAGCAGACGCGGTTGGGTATATTCCTCTGTGAATCGGAGTAAACATTTTGGAATATTGCTAATAAGCTATAGTCGTATTATAAGGTCTAAAAGATGGGTGCTGAATTGAAAAAAATTCTCTAGAGTTGTGGGTGGAGGAGGGAAGGGGTAGGATTGTCCAGGTAAACTGATTTTCTGCGGACACTACGTATGCATGAGTTCTTTCTTATTTGTTTGGAGAGGACGTTGGGTATTTTAAACGGTTTTAAATAACTGTTTACTCATCTGTCTTCGTATGTGTCGTGCTCGGCCGTTTCCAAAGGTCCATTATCATACTCTTTTGTTAAAGTAAGTATTCGTTTGATGGCTGACAATGTTAAACATATCACTGGGCCATTATCAATAAATGGAAAGATCACATTTGGAACAAAAATGCAAAACGAATATTCGTCAAACTAAATTTTATTATAATAACAGCATAAACGAGGATGTGGACAGTCAAAACGTAGAAGATGCAAACACAGAACTATTTTCAGCAGCAAAAACCCTTGCCATGTGTTTGTGATGTTACTGAACTTGTTTGATAAATTTAAACGGTGAAAACTAAAGTATAAAGTAAAATGTCACACTAATGGGACTCATATATCACTGTGTTTGCATCAAAACTAAATATTGGGATAGTTTTCTCTTTATCATTGTTAAGTGACAAATTTCGTCAAAGTTTGCTTTTTCCCCATAAAAATGTCTAATAACTTAAACAAAATAAAAAGATTAAGCAGTATCTTGCTCAAAATAATATTTGAATTATCTCAAACCATAACATTTGAAATGAAATGGCAAACTAAAATTTATGTCTCTCCTTTTTGTTACACCGAAGACGACTCCAGAGATTTTATCAGTTTTGCATCAAAGTTATGACTGTAGTTGTTTTGTGGCGTTATTTTGGAAAGCTTATAACACGTTCACATATTTTTTAAAAACACAAAAAGAACAAACATTTAACATGTAAACCTGTGATTTGTGCAATAATGAAATTGTCTTTAATGTTGCTGTATGTGTGTATGATGTTACCTTAATCACAATTTGCGAATTTGGCTATTAAGGCCATACACTCACTTATGTTCGTTAGAGATAGCGCACGATACATGTGATACATTTCGACGGCATGTTACATCTTAAACATCATAACACAAACATAACTAAATATGCATTTGTTCAAACAACTGTCCCTGATGTTACTCACTGGTTGTCATTGATGTTAACTCTTGTGTCTATGCTCTTGCTTTTTGTTTTAATTCAATATGAACTGTATGGATGCATATTCCAACTGTGTTTACAAGCTATACTAGATTGACATTCATATGAAGAATGCATTTTTATCAGATAATTGTGTAATGCATCTGTAAAATTAATTTGATCTAGTAATAACGATACCATTTATTTGCTGTAACAAAATGATGTATATGATGTTACTACATGTTTGATAACACCACAGACAGTAACATCAATTTAATCAAATCAGAATTGTATATTATTCGCAATGTCATAATTAAAGAAATTGGTGGAAACAAGTAATATAACATTAAACGGATTTACAAAGCGGTAGATCTAACCCAACCAAGTTCTAACTGGGCCCTCTGTTTCTTAATTTTGCAGATCGAACGGGGACCATAGACACAATACATACTAATTTGTATTCAAACGAGAACCGTAGATATAATACGATACTAGTTTGAGAATTGCGTCAATTTCTTTAACATTGGAAAATCCGACGGATTCACGCTTAAAAATCATTTGCCTAGTTAGTGCAGTAAGAATCGTCTATAACGTCTAAAACGAATATCATACTGAACATTACCGTAACGAGTGATCGTTATGTTTGATAGCGTATTACAATGTTTTCTTTTCATTTAAAATATATTTTGACATAAACGTAGATCAGTTAACTTTTATAATTATTTCAACAACAGAGGTACCAGTTTATGAATACATGATAGGCATTACAGTAACAATGCAAAAACTGATTATTTATTTTCGAGATATGTCTGCAATAAGAATGTCAAATAGTATTATATCGGATGTGTCATGAATTCGACTACTTACTGTACTCTTTGTTAGTTCATACTACTGCGTTCCGTAATCAGAAACGTTTCAGGATGTCGAAATAACGTTTCTGTGTAGTGGTTTCAAAACGAAGAACTATGGAAGCTTTAGTGTACGATCTTGATGGGATATTTCTATAATATATTACACAATAACGTGATATATCGTGTCAATACATCTAAAAAGTATGACATAGCTGTTGTTTAACTTGTTCTTCTTTCATAAAAAAAAACATTCACTGGAGACAAGGACAATCATCTGGACGTGTTAATTGATGATATTCAAACTCGGTGATATACACCAACAAAGTCCGAGCCAGTTAAATGTATACATATGGTTAGAGTTAGTTGTAAGCTATGCATGTCTGTGTGTGTGTGTAATTCTAAGGTTTATAGTCCGTCCGCCAACGAACACGTCAAGGTATACCTGACGCGATGGGCACAATAGAGTCTGGACTTAAGCTATGCATGTCAGTGGATGAATATACGTACATCTTAAATGCATATATTAATTACTAGGTGTATACATCATTGGTAACATGGAACATTCTAGTATATGACGGTTAAGGACAGTTATTAATTAGTCATTCGAAATATTTGGGGAGGAATACTTATTCATACCGCAAAATTGATATGTTTAACAACTGTAAACGACCTAATGAGTACTTGTAGTTAGTGGTTGCCAGGATTTAAATTTAGTAATATGTATACATTCTGCACAATGGAATAATGTCTTTATATACTGGCAAGGTTAATTACTTATGTCGGATGTATACTTATGAATCAGCTTCTCAGTTTCTATAAAAGAACCATCATTTGAATGTTTAGGGTGTTCTTTAACCAAGCTCCGTAGGGAAGCAGCTAGGTGGGAAGAAGAGTCTTTAACTCAACAATGTAGTTTTAACGTAGATAAACGGCAAAAGGGACTTAACCCAGCGAATAAGTAAGATATTGGAATCAGGCGTGGACGAGGGGTTTTAGAACATAATCATAGGCGATGAGAGTACTGTATTATGTTTTAATGGAACCTGGAATGGTATAGAATACACTATTTGTTGCCGCCTATGAATTATTCGTTTATGTTGTTTTGCTACACCTTTCATTTTAATTTTGCCTCTCTATGTGACCATTGTAGCTAGAACAATATTTAGTTTTGTTAAAGGTTACATCCAGGTTTAGAGTCAGATCGTATCACGTACTATTTCATGTATCGTGTACCTAAGGGATTTGTTTTTAATGGTCTTTTAAAAAAATAACTTAAGCACAATGCCACCTCTATGAATGTGTTTCACTTTCTCGCAAATTAGATAATTGCTTTTAAAAATACGGCCCTAAGTCGTAATTTGATGATTACCTGCTCATGGCGAATCCGGACATTTAACAGACTATATACAAAGCAGAACAGCATTACTTATGCTTTATTGATATAGAAATGTACACAGTGTAATTGTTCACTATATATTTTCCAAACAAAACGAACACATACTGAAAAGTGGATCCCATGGATCCAACAACACAAACAAGAGATAAAGTAACCGACTGGGTTTTATTGAGTCTTTTCATGAGAGGTAAAATATAAGGTGCAACACCTCTCACGCACCTAGCACCGGCTTAAGAGACACACAGAACGAATTTAAAGACACACAGAACGGACTTGATGATCCCAAAGGACTAGTAAGTAATAACACGTCTGATTTGTTGTCGGGGCACGTTTTATAGCCGTCACACAACACTAAATGTGAATGTCTAAACGCTAATGTGAATGTCAATCAATCCTCAAATGTGGATCCCTTGGAAGCAACACACATAAACAAGAGAGAAAGAAGCCGGCCTGGAACTCGAATATCACAACCGTATGATTTACTGACCAGTCAGTCGTTCTAACAATTGATCGACTGGAGCTCCTGGAGAAAATGTGGCCAAAAGTAAATTAAGTAAATATAAAGCAAAGCAAATGTGTATTGGTAGGAGTAGGATAATTAATATGTTTCTAGCGATTGTAGCTCTCCTCTGTTTATCAATACAGAGTGTATTTAGAAATCAAAAGCAGGGTTTCAATATCATCTTTTTTTTAATTTTAAAGTTATACTTATCTGTTGTAAACAGAAGTCTATATACCAAGTTTAATTATTAGAAAAATAGGCTTGTATCAAGAAAAGATTGTTTGTATATCGAGGGCTCAAAGCGTAACTATGCTAAGTGAGATTTATACCGAAAGTTATTTTCTTACATTAAATGATAGTAGTTTGTTGTATTTATAATTTCAGAAAAAATATACCTTCTATCATGTCTATTGTGCATATTCGTCAAAAAAATGAAAAGTTTGCAAAAATAAATATAATTTAAACGCGAAAGTGACATATTCAATTAAAGTTAGAAGACCTAACTTATAAGAGACTTCCTTTATAATATTATTCTGTATGTTGTCTGTAAATTATGTTTCAATGCACAATGAAATAAAAATACACCCTAATATTTTTCAAATAGTCACTTTATAGCTACTTTTAAAATCAAAGAGCATATATTCGTATTTAACAAATTTAATAAATTTCAGCGCCAAACTATTCTATGTGACACTTTATTTAAGGTTTATCTATAATAACATAATTCATATAAAAGTTGTTGAAAATTAAGAATCTGGCAAGGATATTGTACACATTTATACACAGTTAGTATTAGCATTATGGGTATATAATGTTCATTCATTAAAAAACAAGTTGTATGCTTCTCCTGTAAAATTTACTAAAATGTAATTATCTTTGTGTTTTACTTTAATGCTGCCTTGTTGGTTAGTGAATAGTTCATGGCTGTGATTTCTTTATTTACACTGTCCGATTTTATTGGGATGACGGTTGGGTAAGTGTGAGGTTTGGTGCATTATAAAACCTGGTTTAAACCCCAGCAGCCTTTTTTGCCACTGACCGTTGCCAGGCGTCTGTGTTTGTGATGTTATTTGGCATGTACTCATCTTTAAAGTTGTTATTTGTTTCTGCGTGTGTATGTGGTTGACTGTCGTCCTTGATTGCTACTTTTCCTGTTCGAGTTTTATATCTATACATGGCATAGTCTCACGTTAAACCTTCGATATATGCTAAATGTGCAGTATACCGTATGGCTTTGTCGTCTTCTATTTCCCGTAAACAATTTGATTTTTTCTTCATAAGATGAACAGTATGCCGTTTTTAATCAGTCTCAATTATTTGCAAATGACGTTTACAAGGATATATTTAATGTTTCACTTCTCCTTAAATGTACCATCCTCCACGCGACAATCATACCAATTGAAGGCTGTATATTGCTGAAATAGAAACGTGTTATATTCATATTGTCACATTCAGAATCCGAAATATGGATTTAGACATATTAGACGCAAACAAATTGCTGTTTTAATGTACTGTCATTTTCATTTTATCACCTCTGGTTGTCTTTACAGTTAATAAACTTTGGTAGAACAAATGCAGTTCAAAATGTGTGACGTCAATACATTACTTATAATAGGCCCATATTAAGACAAGAACGTTAGTTCGCAAATATGGTAAATATTCAAGATATGTTCAATACTTAAAAACTGTAACAATTAGTGAAACAAAAAACAGGCAGTAACCTGCGAGAATTTAACCTATATAGTGTGTATGTGTTTCCAATTTCTATCAAATATTTAGTGTGACCCGGACGGGTATTAAACTCACGTTCTGCCGCAAGCGTTGTAATCGCTGCGGCCATGTTGTTGTTGTTGTTCTCTCGAAACCTCCTTGAAAGGAGAACCGTCTGTCGACGTAGTATAATTCCTCCACCCGAATATATATGAATAATGGAACAGTCCAATCCACCACCGAGAATACGCTACGCTAATATTTTCACAGCAGTTTATATTAAGATTGTGTTTAACACCACAATTAATGCATTCATTCAGTGGTTACTGTCCCACTCTATGTGTTTAAAACAATTTTTAAAAGTCTGTATCGGGTTATATGCAAGCTGTATAGCAACCTTCTAACTTGAAACTCAAAGTTTTGTAACAGGGGGGGTGCAATGGATCTCAGGGATGGGAAGTTTGTGTAGTCCAAAAGTAACTGTATCTTCTGCTTGGCACACAGTACATTGAAGTCGGAAAATCCTAATTCTTCAAGTTCATGACTGATATCACATAAAATTTGTTGTCTGAGACTGTGCAAGGCACCACAGTTCAGAATAAAATGTTCCAATGTTTCGTCTTCTAACCAACACAACCGACATGTAGCGTCAACTTGGTTTTGGTTAAACCTAGCCCTGGAATCCTGAAGAATATAGCCTCCACACAAGAGTTTTAACTGTATAGGAATCCTCAGCATATCTTTGGACGACTTCAGAGGTACTCTCAGTATCCGATGAGGTTTCCCCGGTAGATATTCCGGGTTCAGGTATTGAAGACTTTTGTAATATTGCACTGTAGTTTCGATTTTATCAATCCAATATTTATTTACGGCACGGTTTATATATTTTTGCCATCTAAATTTATGCATAGGATCATTCAATAAAGTTTTTGGATCAATGATGTCATATTTCCAAGCAAGTCTTTTTATTTCGATGAACCAGCTATTGCTGTTTTGAATGTTTAGCGAAAGTTGTCTGATCGCTAATTTCTTTTCCAAAGCATTATCGTTTTGTGCACAAATATTACGGAATAGAGTCAATGCTTTCTTGTCCACTTGCCCCTCTATCGGGAGAAATCCGGATAATAAGTATACCGCCGAGTCCGCTGTATTTACTGGGACAGATAAGATCTGTTTAAGAGTCGTCTTTTGAAATGTTTCTAATTTATCAAGATCCTTACTTTTTGGTAGTAGTATTTCCAAGCCATATAACAAAATTGGCTGCACATACACTTGGACGAGATGAAGACAGGTTTCCGGATCGAGACCATTATTACCATGAAGACCACTTGCCATTAAACTGTACAAGGCTCTACGCGCCTTCTGTATATTATTATTCACATTTATGTCTATAGTATCTTTCAAAGTTTTGGCTCTCTTTATACCGAGATGTGTACTGTATTCTACATTTGGAATTTTATTTTCATATATTTCAAAGAATAGTTCACTAGAGAAAGTTTTCTTCTTGCTTGTAATAAATTTCAAAGCCTCGGTTTTACTAGGTTGTAATACATAACGTTCACGGTTTGCAAAGTCTTCAGCAATGTTAATCAACAGCTGTGTATCTGAGTCTTCATTACTAATAAGGGCCACATCATCCGCACAGGCGCTTGCGCAACAGTTGAGATTACCGACATAAAGTCCTTTGGCACTGTCTTCAAGTCTGTGTAACAATGGGTCTATGTAAGATTTGTACAAGTCTGTGCTGATTACTCCCCCTTGACGAACTCCCTGTTGTATTTTAAAAGGTTCAGACCTAATAGATTTCCACTTAATTATACTACAAGTATCTGTATGTAAACTGTTAATTATCGACCAATGTTTGTCGGTGATACCGGAGTAATACACTCTCCGCATCATATGAGCGTTATCCACCACATCAAATGCAGCCTTGGCGTCCAGAAAAATGTAATTACAGTTGGTCTTCTTGTCCATATTAATGACGTATGTAAAGTACATCCACGTCTGTATAAAGCAATATAAAAAGATCGGACAGGGAAAGTAGCATTCAAGGAAGACAGTCAACCACAAAACACAGAAACAAACATGCAAACAGACAAACAAGAATGCAAAAGTAATAATAAATACAAACGTCATCACAAACACAAATCCCATGTTGATTAGAACTAATATACTAAGAAGGATAAAAATATCGGACAGGGAAAGCAGCATTCAAGGACGACAGTCAACCACAAAACACAAAAACAAACACGCAAACAGACAAACGAAAAGGCAAAAGTAATAAAAAATGCAAACGACATCACTAACACAAAAGGGTTGACAATAGGGCTACCGCCTTGGAACGGTCAGTGGCAAAGTAGGCCACTGGGGTTTTAAACCGGTTCTAGGGTGCACCAAACCTCACACTTACCCTACTGTCATCCCATTAAAACAGGACAGTGTAAATAAATAAATCCCCGCCATGATCTAATCTCTAACCAACAAGGCAGCATCAATAGACAATATAAGTAAAACACAAATATGCTTGTGTAAATATAATACAAAAAAACAATAGCCTAAAAAGCCACAATGAAGGTACTCAATGACTTGTTAGAAGCCAGAGCAGTAAGAGAATACACCATTAAGGGCACGACAAGAAAGATCATGGACAAACATCAAACGCCGACGTCCCAATGGGCTTTAGGTAGGCGTCATCATAGGGTCCACAGCCTGTCCGGTCATCGTACAATTAAAGAGGAAAGCATAGTGGCGAACTGTAAAAGGGTCCACCACCAAGCATGCAGTACGTTGCAAAATGATAGGGTCATAACCTAAACCAAATTGCTAAGTATCAACCTAAGAATATGTCAATAATATTCACATTGTTTTGTGTATTTTGTGCTGATTAGAGATACGGTTAAACTGCAAAATAATGTGTGTAAATCGTCTACTCTGATTGCATGAACATATTTTGAAACTTTTAAGTCAATGCGTTTTCTTAGAAATAAGTTATAACACTTATACAACTGGTTATATAGGATTTTAATAAGTACTTCGAATTAATGAAACTTTCGATGTTCCTAATTCTAAAATATGCCAGTTAAAATTATTTTGACATCATATTTTACTAGCATTACCACTACAAATGCGTTTGCATTAGAAATTTTCGAAATAGTTAATGTTAACGCTGCATTACAAGTACTTGAATTTCAAACAATATTCAATTTAAAGGGAGTTAATTTAAGATTATCCATATTTCATTTTTTTATAGACGGAGAATCTGCGATAAAGGGGTCAATTTTTTATGTTTTTTTCTATTATTTCATACCAATTTTAAGAATTTTATATCTTTAAGCGATCTTTGACTCATGTTATGTGTTTTATCAGCACATAACATGTTTTCATAAAAAGGGAGTGTAACTCTCAAAAGATGTAACAATTTAAACAAAACATAAATGTTTTACAAACTATGGGTCAAAACAAAATACTTATCATATATCTTTTCTAAAATATTTTTAAAATAAGAAAGTTAGTTAAGATACATAAGTTGATACTTAGCGATTTTGTTCAGTGTATATTGTTTACATAAATATTTGAAACTATTTATTGAATTTACATTTCTAATATTTGATATGAGAAGGAGTTTTTTGTATAATTGCATATTATAAAGTCCGAAACAGAAATGCAAAGGACTTTCGATAAAAAAAATAGATATTAAAGTCAAACAAAAAACTGAGCATTTGAGGACCACAATCAGCCAAATACACGCATATGAACTAAACTAACCACCAAACATATTATGAAATATAAAAGATACTAGTACAATATTCGTAAAAAAGATGTTAAACACTGAGTTAAATACTTCTCACAAGAGGAGAAATACATTCAAATTGCAAAAACTGTCATAATTTGTGGTAATAGTAGTTGATGTTGAAATCCAGAGTAAAGGTTTTATTAATTTTGATGTTTCCCTTGTTAAGCTCAACACGTATACTAACCTGTATGCTGTAGTTTGAATATATGCCACCGAAGTATCACAGACTGTGTTCGTCGGACTACGAAAATAAGTTTTCTCTTTAATATAGATATAAAAATCGAACAGGAAAAGCAGCATTCAAGGACGACAGTCAACCACAAACACACACAGAAAAAAAGAACAACTTTAAAGATGAATAAAAGGCCAAATAAGACATCACAAACACAAAAGGGTTGACAATAGGAGTACCTTCTTGGAACAGTTAGTGGCAAAGAAGACCGCTGGGGGTTTAAACCAGGTTCTAGGGTGCATCAAACCTCACACTTAACCTACCATGAATAGTTCATGGTGGGAATTTCTTTATTGATACTGTCCCGTTTTATTGAGTTGACGGTAGGGTAAGTGTGAGGTTTGTGCAGCCTAGAACCTGGTTTAATCCCTCAGCGGCCTTTTTTGCCACTGACCGTTCCAAGGCGGTAGCCCTATTGTCAGATAAATTCATAATCACCACACATATGCTTATTAAGCAAGGTTGAAAGACCTTCCGGGTTAATTTTGCCAATGCTTAATGTAACTTAATTGCGCAAGAGTAAAAAGGGTAATTTGCATTGCAGGAGTTTTCGGACATTTCTTCGTTTTTCTTCGTTGGCTTGTGTTAGAAGCGAAGCGTAAAGCAATATCTTTGGAGAAACTAGGTTGAGTTTCAAGCGCACTTTGATAGAAGACTTTGTTGTGAATAGGCTTGTGTTCAAACATAATTTAAAACACTATTTTGATATTTAAGTTAATCATAAGGTCTGAAGTTGATTAATTGTGGTGATTATGGTTAAGTCCATTGTGATTATATGAGAATCATTGTTTGAGATCGCAGTTTGGTATCATCCATTGTATGCTTAAAACTGATTTATGCTGATCATTATGATTTCAAAGAATCATTGTTTCGAACAATTGTGTTTAGTTTACAAATCATTTGGCAGGTAGCCTAAGAAAAATGTTTTCTATTGATTCGAGCTGTATAGCTCAGAAACATATTAAATAAGTTTATAGATCAACTTTTATCTAGTCAAAACATTGTTGCCTCAATGAAGGTGACGTTTTAAAGTTCAAGAGCTATAGAAATTAACATGAATAAGGTTAATTCAAGCTAACATCTTGACACCGTTAATCGAAAATATAAATTGTCGAGGTAGTCACATTGTGTTTTACTATTTCGATTGTGTTTTACTGTAATAACATTTAACATGTACACTTTCACTTTTACTTTTACACATACTGGTCCTTTGGGATCAACAAGCCCATTATGTTTGGCTTTAAAGTAGAACATCTCTTAAGTCGATGCTACGAGGCGTGAGAGGTGTTGCACGTTACATTAACTCTCACGAACAGACTCATAAAACCGATTCTCTTGTTTGTGTTTGTTGCATCCAAGGGATTCCCTTTTGAGTATTTATTTAATGCTTCAAAGGGTTTCTCTTTATTCTATTTGTTTAATAAATACTAAAAATGGGATCCCATGGAAGCAACAAAACAAAAAAATAATTAAATACAGCAGACTAGGTTTTATGAGTCTGTCCTTGAGAGGAAATGTAGAGTGCAACTCCTCTCATGCCTCCTAGCACCGGCTTAAACGATATTATACTTTAGAGCCACACAGATTGGGAGTGATGTTCCCAAAGGACCAGTAAGTAATTGTAGTCGGGGCGATCTTTTATGGCCGCCACAAATCACTAAACAAACGAGCTAATAAGCTATAGTCGTATTATAAGCTCTAAAAGATGGATGTTGAATCGCAAAACAAAACAAAAAACACCTTGTGGTTGCGGGTGGAGGGGGGTGGGGTGGAAGGGGTAGGATTGTCCAGGAAAAGCAAGATGGGTATTGTAAACGTTTTTAAATAATTGTTTACTCATCTGTCTTGTTAAAGTAAGTATTCGTATGATGGCTGATAATGTTAAACATAAAACTAATAAAATATGCGTTATTGTCAGAGCGTGCAACATGTAAACAATCTATTTACACTTGCAGAACGATGATTTCTGCAAACACTTCAATGGAACATGTGCCAACTTAGGTTTCATGCTGCTAACCAGATATACTCAGTATGACACACACTGACAAATCAACTTGAAGCCCATTGGGGCGGTGGCGTTTGATGTTTGTCTATGATCTTTCTTGTCGTGCCCTTAATGGTTTATTCATTTGTTGCTCTGGCTTTTGCCAAGTCATTGAGTACCTTCATTGTGGCTTTCTAGGCTATTGTTTTTTTGTATTATAGTTACACGAGCATATTTGTGTTTTACTTATATTGCCTTTTGATGCTGTCTTGTTGGTTAGAGATTAGATCATGGCGGGGATTTCTTTATTTACACATTCCTGTGTGAATGGGATGACAGTAGGATAAGTGTGAGGTTTGGTGCACCCTAGAACCGGTTTAAACTCCCAGTGGCCTACTTTGCCACTGACCGTTCCAAGGCGGTAGCCCTATTGTCAACCCTTTTGTGTTTGTGATGTCGTTTGCATGTATTATTACTTTTGCCTTCTTGTTTGTCTGTTTGTGTGTTTGTTTCTGTGTTTTGTGGCTGACTGTCCTCATTGAATGCTACTTTCCCTATCCGCTCTTTTTATATTTCTTGATTTGGGACAATTACTTATGTTATTGAGCAAGTATTGTATTATCAATACACTCCTTATGGCAACACATTGCTATGATTCCTTTGTTTGAAAATGTGAAGTTAACCAATTACATCTGTTTATACTGTTTAGTACGTGTATGCAATTAGTAATACATAGAGTCGAGGTGTTAAATTAACCAACGAGATGAAACCATACTCTATTTGTTTTTTAGCATGTCATTGCCATACTCTAACTTCCAATAACCGGTAGTTGAAGTACACCATTTTTTCTGACAGGTGTTATTTTCAATTAAATCAATTCAATTTAATCAATAAATTGCACCTGTACTATTACAAAGAGAATTTTCAGTGATCATGCTACAATTATTATTATTATTATAAGTAGTAGTAGTAGTAGTAGTGGTGGTGGTATTAGTATCGTTAACTTGGTTGTTAATTGCATGTAATCAAATCAGAATTGTATATTATTCGCAACGTCATAATTAAAGAAATTAGTGGAAACAAGTAATACAAGAGTAAACGGATTTCCAAAGCGGTAGATCTAAACCGACCGAGTTCTAACCGGACCCTCTGGTTCCTTATTTTGCAGATCGAACGGAGACCATAGACACAAAACATACTAATTGTGTTCAAACGAGAACCGTAGACATAATACGATACTAGTTTGTGTTTGATTTGTGTGGATGGAAATCCGACGGAGTCTCGCTTAAAAATTACGTGCCTAGATAGTGCAGTAAAAATCGTCTATAACGTATAAAACTAATATCAGACTGAATATTATCGTAACGAGTGATCTTTATGTTTGATAGTGTATTACAATGTTTTCTTTTCATTTAAAATATATTTTGACATAAACGTAGATCAGTTAACTTTTACAAATATTTCGAACAACAGAGGTACCAGTTTATGAATACAAAGTATTGAATTAACTCCATGATAGGCATTACAGTAACTATACAAAAACTAATTATTTATTTTCGAGTTATGTCTACATTAAGAATGTCAAATAGTTTTATATCGGATGTGTCATAAATTCGACTACTGAGTGTACTCTTTGTTAGTTCATACTATTGCGTTCCGTAATCAGAAATAAATCTCAGGATGTCGAAATATTGTTTATGACTAGTGGTTTCAAAACGAAGAACTATGGAAGCACCCCGCCTCTTTGCTAGTTCATTTTTCCGTAATCAGAAACGTTTCAGGATGTCGAAATGTTGTTTCGGTCTAGAGGTTTAAAAACGTAGAACTATGAAATATTTAATGTACCCCGCCTCCACCCAGCTCCCCATCAATGATTAGATCTTGATGGGATATTTATATAAAATATTACACAATAACGTCATATATCTTGTCAATACATCTAAAAAGTATGACATAGCTGTTGTTTAACTTGTTCTTCTTTCATAAAATAACTATCCACTGGAGACAAGGACAATCGTCTTGATTTTTTAATTGATGATATTCAAACCCTTTGATCCAACAAACAGGAGAGAAAGTAGCAGACTGCGTTTTATTAAGTCTTTTCCTGAGAAGTAAAACATAAGGTGCATCTCCTCTCACGCACCTAGCACCGGCTTAAGAGATATTCTAATTTAAAGACACACAGAACGGACTTGATGATCCCAAAGGACTAGTAAGTAATAACACTTCTGATTTGTGGTCGGGGCAAGCTTTTACAGCCGTCACACAACACTAAATAAACGCCAAATCCTGAAATGAAAAGGCTCCCTTGGAAGCAACACACATGAACAAGAGAGAAAGAAGTCGGCCTGGTTTGGAACTGACAAGTTAGTCTTTCTGACATCGGATCGACTGGGGTATCCTTGAAAAAAGTTTGTCAAAAAGTAAATTAAGTAAATATAAAACAGAGCAAATGTGTATTGGTAGGTGTAGGATAATTAATATAATTTTCTACCGATTGTACCTCTCCTCTGTTTATCAATTCAGAGTGTATTTAGAAATCAAAAGCATGGTTTCAATATTATTATTTTTAAGTTTTAAGTTATATTTTTCTTTTGTAAACAGAAGTCGATATACCAAGTTTAATTATTAGAAAAATAGGCTTGTATAAATAAACAGATTGTTTTGCCAAATATGCATGTATTCCTATTTGTTTTAGCTTTTTGTAAAAAAATGTATATCCAGGGCTAAACGCGTAACTATGCTATGTGTCATTTTTACTGGAAATTATTTTCTCATATTAAATGATAGTAGTGAATTTATCATCTCAGACACTATATACCTTATATTGTCCATATTCGTCAAGAAAATGAGAGGTTTGCAAAAATAAATATAATTTAAACGCGAAATTGACAATATTCAATTAAAGTCAAAAAGTCTAAATGTTAAGGGACTTCCTTTATAATGTTATTCTTAATAATCTGTGTGTTGACTATGAATAATTTCAATGCACAATAAAATAACAATACACCCTAATTTTTTTCAAATAGTCACTTTATAGCTACTTTTAAAATCAAATATCATAGTTCCGTTTTTAACAAATTTAATAAATTTCAGCGCCAAATTATTATATGTGACACATTACTTAAGGTTTATCTGTAATAACATCTTTCATATAAAAGTGCAAATATGAAAATTAAGAACCTGGCAAGTATATTGTACCCATTCATACACAGTTATAATTAGTATTAATGTTCATTCATTAAACAAAAGTTATATGCGGTGTACTTAGTGATTTGTTATTTACTATTTACCCTATGGCTTCGTCGTCGTCTATTACCCATAAACAATTTTTCTTCATAAGATGAACAGGGGCGTCCGTGACCGAGTGGTTAGATTCTCTGACTTGCAATCACTTGCCCCTCACCGCTGTAGGTTCGATCCCTCAGGGGCCTAGGAATCTTTATGTGAGGAAGCTATCCAGCTGGCTTGCGGAACGTCGGTGGTTCTACCCAGGTGCCTGCCCGTGCACGAAAATTGCCCGGATGGGCACCTGGGGTCTTCCTCCACCAGTGGAAGCTGGAAAGTCGCCATATGACCTTAGCTGTTGGTGCGACTATAAAATCAAATTAAATTCAATTCAATTCATAAGATCTCAATTATGTGCAAATGCCTTTGCCTTTAATGTTTCACTTCCCCTTAGATGTACCATCATCCACGCGACAATCATACCAATTGATGGCTGTGTATAGCTTAATTAAAAGCGAGTTATATTGATATTGTCATTTGCAGAATCCGAAATATGTATTAAGACATATTAGACGCAAACAAATTGCTTTTTTAATGTACTGTCATGTTCATTTTATCACCTCTGGTTGTCATACAGTTAATGTACTTTGGTAGTACAAATGTAATTCAAGATGTGTGACTTCCGGACGGGGATTAAACCCATGTCCTCCCGGCCATGACTGATGTGAAGTATATCCACGTCTGTATAAATCCCACGTGGATTAGAACTACTATATGACCACATCGCAATATCGCAGAAGTTTTTGCATTTGCCATTTTAACGCAGTGAACAATTAGTATGACTGAACTAAACATGATTAGGAAGAGAAGATATTGATGTGACAATACGTTAAACTGAATTATGCAAGTGTATATAAAATTCGAACAGGCAATGTAGCATTCATGAACCACAGTCAGACTCTGTCCATTCCAAGGCGATAGCCCTATTGTCAACCCTTTTATATTTGTGATGTCATATCTTGCCTTTTATGCATCTTTGTAGATGTTGTGTGTTTCTGTGCGTATTTGTTGTTGACTGTATTCATTGAATGCTACTTTTCCTGTTCGAATTTGATATCAACCTTTACCTGAACGTTATTCCTAATAGCGACTTTTTTATTTGTGTGATATGTTGATATGAATAAAAGCATGAACAATATAACGGATGTTAGAAAAAAGGTAGTCAATATTAACTTTAAACTGATATCATTCAAAAGAAAGACTCAGTCTTAGCGGCTGGAATTCCCTGGCTTTTTATAAATAACATAGTATGTGAAGGGGATCCCTTGGAAGCAACAAACACACACAAGAGATAAAAGTAGCAGACTCGGTTTTAATCAGTCTGTTCAGGAGGGGTAATGTAGAGTGCAACACCTCTCAGACCTCCTAGCACCGTCTTAAACGATATTGTACTTTAATGCCACAAATATTGGGTTTGATGCCCAAAGGACCAGTTAGTAATAACACTACTGATTTGTAGTCGGGGTAACATGTTAAGGCCGCCACATAGTACTAAACAAACGCTAGTGTGAATGCCAATAAATACTGAAAAGGGGATCTCTTGGAAGCAACAACCACAAGCAAGAGATAAAAGTAGCAGACTCGCTTTTATTCAGTCTGTTCATGAGGGGTAATGTAGGTGGAACACCCTCACGCCTCCTAGCACCGGCTTAAGCGATATTCTACTTTAAAGCCACACACATTGGGCTTGATGATCTAAAAGGATCGATTTGTATGCTTGAAGAACAGGTAAAACCTAAACTTGCCATATTGTGTTTCTCCGATGATTCGTTGGCGTTTTTATTCGGAGAGCGGTAGTATAAAATAACAGATAAGGGCGTTTTAAATAGAGCCATATAACTTATTAGATGTGTTTCTTCTTTTTATTTTGGTGTAAACTAGTAGCCTCACGGAACCCACCGATGATGTGTTTGTTATTACCTATGTGCGTGCCCAGAAATATACCATTTTAGTAAACATTATTTTAATGTTTGAGGAAGGTGGTTTGTTTTGTGATTCAACGATAACAATTGTAGTTTGGGACACAAATGCTAAAGTTTGGTACAAATAGCATAGCGTATGAAACATGCAATATTTAAGTAACTGTTTCTCTGCTTTTATTTGTAAACGGCTTTGTTGTTTACACAGATATTTACGACAAATCAGATTTAACGCAGAGTGTTGTGGTGATTATCTATACTCAGTTGTGGTAGTTAAAATCCTAATATGTCACCTTTTTTAAGAGCTATTCCATATTGTGGCATAAATTTGTATGGTATGTCCCCAGTAACAGCACATTCGATACAGGACTTCGTCCAGTAATGATGTTCGACTTGTCTCCAAGATTCGATTACAAAATGTGAGTGATTAAACAAGCCTACATGATTATTTACTTACTTTGCCTGGTGTGGCAGGTCAATATTCAATATTGCATAATCTAACGTCATGTAATTATGGAATCTGTTTGACATACGCTTCGCACCACACTACGCAAAATTAGGTACTTGGCAGTATGCATATTGCTGTACATTTAGATGCAAATACAGTATAATGTTGAGATTTGAATAAGCATCGTCCTGAATTGATGGATTTCCCCAGTGCGAATCTCACACTATTTGGCTTTAATGCTCACGAATAAAATGTCTTTATTGGGTTTGACCCTTTCTTATGGTGGCATATAACTGCCGTCGTGATAATTTATTCGCGATACTTTTTCAGCTTTAAGCCATTATAAGTCGACTGGAATGACAGTCAAGTTACACTGCTACACAGCATTGAGTGAAATTGGACATGCGCAGTGAAGCAGTCTATCCCCTCCCTTAAAATCCGAGTGATCCGAAAATTAAAACCTAACGCGACATATTAATCGAGCATGTCACTTTAGAGCATTATCATAACTTCATAGTTAAAGTTTGTCGTGATAGTTATCTAGACTTTGTTCTTATAAGAAATATAAAAAGATCGGACAGGGAAAGTAGCATTCAAGGGGGACAGTCAACCACAAAACACAGATACAAACACGCAAACAGACAAACAAGAAGGCAAAAGTAATATTAAATGCAAACGACATCACGAACACAAAAGGCTTGACAATAGGGCTACCGCTTGGAACGGTCAGTGGCAAAATAGGCCACTGGGGGTTTAAACCGGTTCTAGGGTGCAACAAACCTCACACTTACCCTACTGTCATCCCATTAAAACAGGACAGTGTAAATAAACAAATCTCCGCCATGATCTACTCTCTAACCAACAAGGCAGAATCAATATGCCATATAAGTAAAACACAAATATGCTCGTGTAAATATAATACAAAAACAATAGCCTAGAAAGCCACAATGATGGTACCCAATGACTTGGCAGAAGCCAGAGCAACAAGAGAATAAACCATTAATGGCACGACAAGAAAGATCATAGACAAACATCAAACGCCACCGTCCCAATGGGCTTTAGGTAGGCGCCATCATAGAGTCCACAGCATGTCCGGTCATCGTACAATTAAAGAGGAAAGCATATTGGCGAACTGTAAAAGGGTCCACCACCAAGCATGCAGTACGTTGCAAAATGATAGGGTAATAACCACTTTGATTAACTTTGTAACAAGTTTAACAAAGATAGTAAGAAAATGATCCCTTCCTTCCTTCCTTCCTTCCTTCCTTCCTTCCTTCCTCTTTCCCTCCCTCCCTTTCTTCCTTCCTTCCTTACTCCCTCCCTCCCGTCCTCCCTCCCTCTCTCCCTCCCTCCCTCCCTCCCTCCCTCCCTCCCTCCCTCCCTCCCTCCCTCCCTCCCTCCCTCCCTCCCTCCCTCCCTCCCTCCCTCCCTCACTCCCTCCCTCCTCCCTCCCTCCCTCCCGCCGTCCCTACCTCCCTCCATTCCTTTCCTTCCTTCCTTCCTTCCTTCCTTCCTTCCTTCCTTCCTTCCTTCCTTCCTTCCTTCCTTCCTTCCTTCCTTTCTTCCTTCCTTCTTTCCTTCCTTCCTTCCCTCCCTCCCTCCCTCACTCACTCACTCACTCACTCACTCACTCACTCACTCACTCACTTACTTACTTACTTACTTCCTTCCTTCATTTCTTCCTCCATTCCTTCCTTTATTCCTTCATTCATTCATATGCATTTCTTCGTGGCATAATGTATATTTCTATTTAGATCTACTTGACTTCCTTCTTTTTTCCCTTCGTTCCTTCGTTCCTTCCTTATTTCCTCTTTTCTTCCTTCCTGTCTTCCTTCATTCCTTCTTTCTGTCATTCCTTCATTCCTTCATTTATTCATATGCATTACGTCGTGGCACAATGTATATTTCTTTTTAAATCTACATGATTTCACTAGCTTAAGATAATATTACTTACTGTATACACGTTTACTGCAATATAAATATTGAACACAACCAAACATTGTACCAATGCCCCGCTTAAGGGTTATGATGCCGTTGCTAAGAAAATAAATTTAAAATGGAGAATTCAACAGTTTTAAACTAAACCTAAGTTAGTCATTATATTACACCTACGCAGAATTGTTTTCTAATAAAGTTTACACACGTCTGTGAATTTTTGGGGTGTGAGGTATGAATTAACCGAAAAATGTAAATGAAAGTTATTGACCTTATATTTTATTGTTTTTATGGGATGACAGTACGGTAAGTATGAGGTCTGGTGCACCCTAGAACCGGTTTAAACCCCCAGTGGCCTACTTTGCCACTGACCGTTCCACGGCGGTAGCCCTATTGTCAACCATTTTGTGTTTGTGATGTCGTTTGCATTTATTATTACTTTTGCCTTCTTGTTTGTCTGTTTGCGTGTTTGTTTCTGTGTTTTGTGGTTGACTGTCCTCCTTGAATGCTACTGTCCCTGTCCGATATTTTTATATTTCTTTAAAGTTGGTAAATGCCATTCATATGGTCCTACCTTAGGTAGGAATACACTGCTGTCATGTAGATGTATACACGTTTATGGTTTGAAAGCTCTACGGCTCCTGGTTTTGCAAATAAATGCAATTAACCAGACGTTTTATTGCTTACCTTGTTCGTATGGTTGAAAGGATGGAAGTTTCACGAATGCATAATTATGCGGACAGACACGAGTAACTCTGTTTTTCGGTGCTACTTTGGCGGCGGGTCATACAACTGGATTAGTCTGCAATCATGAAATGTAATAAATAGTTGTACAACCACGCTTTTTACAAAAACGTGAAATGATTGCCAGACAGTAAAGCGAACAAGGGCTCAAGTGAACGTATGTTTCTTTCAGAGATAGCAAATATAGTTATTATTTTACTGCTGTTAATAAATGATGATATGCTGGGAAAGTGTTTCTTAAACAAAATACTTTAATGTGCCAGGCCATCCGTTATTTTCGATGATTTTCGGTTTTAATACTCGCTATATACAGTTTATTCTTGTCTGTAAACCATTTGATTGGAGTCACTACTATTTATTATAATAAATATTGTACCTATTGTGTGCTATATGAAATACAGTAATATAACCATGGACATCAGTTATGAAAACCATTACATATACGGTTGCCATCGGCAGTGGAAATCTGTAAGCATGAAGTGAATCCAGTTAGAGTGCATTAGACGTATGACGTTTATTACAATAGTCATATATCGAACGTTGCTCTTAAAGCGCTTCATGCTCTTTGTAATTCAAATTGGCGAAATTAGCCTCTTTTCAAACACAATTCCCCCCGAGAATTACACTGATATGATTAAGCCGTATTGAACGTTTCAATATGGAATGCGCATTATCAACAGCTGGTTGGTATATTCTTTACCAACTAGACAGTTAATATCGCCAATGACTACTGATTGGTGAATGTTGTATGTCACGACATGGTAAGAATACAACATGACCTAATTATTTACATGATTTATGGACGAAACTAAATCAGA
This sequence comes from Cyrtodaria siliqua, assembly GCA_037043455.1. Taxonomy (NCBI): domain Eukaryota; kingdom Metazoa; phylum Mollusca; class Bivalvia; order Adapedonta; family Hiatellidae; genus Cyrtodaria; species Cyrtodaria siliqua. The sequence continues at coordinate 20,443 of JAWPHD010008005.1, read as the reverse complement.
ATTTACATTTGTCTACTCACTAGCTATCGCAGCATAGTATGGTATTCTGTTTCTACCTTCGGTATCAATAGATAACATGTCACGTACAAGTTATATTACTCGTTCATTTTGGTGATAAAGATATGCCTTTTATATACGGTGGCAAACATTGTTAAAATGTTTATTGAAATACATACGGAAGCAACACATACAAATAAGAGATAAAAGTTGCAGACTCGGTTTTATTGAGTCTGTTCATGAGAGGTAATGTAAAGTGCAACTCCTCTCATGCCTCCTAGCACCGGCTTAAGCGATATTCTACTTTAAAGCCACAAAGATTGGGCTTGATGATCCCAAAGGACCATTAAGTAATAACAATACAGATTTGTAGTCGGAGCGACTTTTTACGACCACCAAACAGCACTAAACAGTAGCTAGTGTGAATGTCAATAAATACTGAAAAGGTGATCCCTTTTAAGCAACAAGCACAACAAATAGATAAAAGTAGCAGGCCCGGTTAAGTTAACATATGTTTAACCATTTTACAATTAAATTAGACTTCTCATAGGTCATTTTATTCCGTTTCAATAATACATAACATTCTAAGATAAATTTCCTTACGTGAGAAACTCTTCTTCAAGATGTATGACCTTTAATCGGCAAATTGTGTTAACATGTGTATGTAAGCTAATATCTGTTCAACAATTTGAAATAATGGATTGAAAAGTTATTCATGCATTCAGATGTACTGGCTTATAGTTATCACAACAGATCAATCCAAGTCTTTGTGAGGATATTCTTAAACGGATATTTCTAAAAATAAAGTCAAAATCCAGAGAAATAAACATGCAGCTAAATAATGTAGTCGTCGCTTTTATTTTAGATTAAAATGTATTATAATGTTTTGAACATTTTGTCATTTTTTCATAAAGTAAGAACACAAAAAATCGTAAGTTATAATAGAAACACGCACACACACACACACACTCACACACTCACACACTCACACACACACACACACACACACGCGCGCGTAGTTGTAAGGTATGTGTATTATGCATTCAAAAACGATAATAAATTTATTTTCAAGCCCACCAAATAATTGATAGTTTCTGTTTACTTGTTGTTTCTTTCTTTTACACGCCCATCTGACTACACTAACCGAGTTTCAATCACGCTATATAAATAAGTTCATTTTTATGTTAAATAACAACTTCACTTTGAAACATGTCAACACTACTGTACTTATATCTTGGGTTGGGCACATGGCTTCGGTCAACGTTAAATTTGTGTGTTTGTGGTTGACTGTCGTCCTTGAACGCTACTTTTCCTGTTCGAGTTTTATATCTACTTTTACTTATCCAATATTTCTTATTTTGTTAACTTATGATTTGACTAGACGATGGAATAGCCAGTTTCTAATACTAAATCATGTATCGACAATTATAATAAATACGACAAGCTGAGATTCTGTGAGTTTTGAAGCGTGGAGCAATACGTCTTGTCTGTCCTCAAGGATCCACTCATCATACACATGGCACTATGTGATGTTTCCACACCAAGCCCTCGTATTATGATTCGGTTTTCGCTTGCAACTGTGTCAATTACTGATGACATCAATTGTCCATCGATAATGATTGACTGTCCTGTTCTCTCACTACCACATGGTGACATACTACACTCCTTGTTCATGATTGTCAGCAATACGCAATAATATCTGAAACAGAAATAAATCGGACAAATAATAGCTGTCTGAACGAGTTGCTAGCTCTCGAGTACAGACTAAAAAGTGCAAAGAAAAAAAATAAATGCTGAAAAGGGAATCCCCTGGAAGAAACAAACACAACAAGTGAGAAAAATGGCAGACTCGGTTTTACTGATTATGTTCATGAGAGCAATTAAAGGAGCAATACCTCTCACGCCCACTAACGCCGGCTAAAGTGCTATTATAAGGAGTGTACTTGATGATCTCAAAGGACCAGTAAGTAATTACATAACTGACTTGTTGTTGGGGCAAACATGACTTTTATCCGGAAAATAAACCATAGAATCACGCATCATTCACTCTCTAACTCATCATTCCTTATTTTGTCTTGTATCCTCGTCTTTTCTAGGTCTTTTCTAGGTCCTTGTAGCATGGTCGGTGACATTTCCTTTGATGAATGCAGAGCATTAAATCGTTTAATTTAGGGTAACTAAAGGGCCGTGACTACACCGTACTAAACTACCGGATATTGGAATTTAGAGTACGGTCACTATGACGTCACAGTGTTAGTAAGTACACCATGCTAAAAAAACGATAGAGTCTGTCTCAGCTCGTTAGTTATTTAAACACCTCGATGGGCTACGCCCATCTCGGTGTTAAAATAAGCCAACTCGCTGAGACCAGACTCTATCTATTACGTATTGACCTAACAACAAAATAAAATATTATATAAAAAATTATACTAGTCAAAATGCCTAAGTATTTCACATGTACTGTAGTGAAGTCTTTAACACAAGTAATATTCTTTAATATATTTTATTAAACCACTAACTACTATTTTCCTTCCATAATATACAAATTAGAATACAGAGTAAAACATGCAACTTCGAATAAAACTACTTAAACAGATTACAAGCAGTCTATTATCTTAAACGGTGTTCGATCTTGTCTGCCAAATTGAGTCTCCCGAAATGAAGCAATCTCGCTTATTATATAGCGGAGATATGTACTTCATTCTGACTGCCACGTGCACTTTTAGTTCTAGACTCTGACCTCAACGTCCGGTTCAGAAATCGTCCAAACTAGTTTAAGAGTACAAATCTAATCATTTTGGAGTAAACAAGAGAATTAAAAATACTTTTCAGACTGGGTAATTATATAAGCCCCCATTGTTCAAAACCAAGGTGACTTTCTCACTGTGCTTGGTAAGTGGAATGTCCCGGCCATATCATTGTTTCATCAGTCACTAATGTTGGCCAGTTGGTTACTAAAACTATAATTAATTAGGATGGCCAACCTCACATGTGTCATTCATGACCTTTTAGAGGATGTGGTCAACCCAGGGTCTCTGAACAAACAGCGAAATTAAACTTTGTTTTCAGACAAAATGATTATACAACTGTCCCATTGTTCAAAGAACAATGTAACCCTATTCCCCAATTCGTTCAGTGCAATGTCCAAATTTTCATAAGTGCATTTCATCTAGGTTAAGCGTTGGCACTTCAGAAGCCAAAAATTATGTTTAATTGATGTGCCCTAGTCATTTTCACTGGTCATATATATGCTCCACACTTGATTCATATGTTTTTCACCGCGTTTTCAACCCAGTACATGTACTGCCCACAATGAAGATAAGATATTAACCGACTTAAAAGTACAATGACTATAATACACACCTAGGAAGATGTTAATATTATTATCATTGTTTTGTGTATTAATTTTCTTGATAAACTTGTCTTTCTGGAGAATGATGTATCACAAAACGGAATAAATCGTATGAGCTGATCACATGAACGCAATTCAAAGCTTTCAATTAGATGTGTTTTCTTAGAAATTAATTATAGCAATTATACAACTGGGTACTTAGATATTTTCTTCAGCAAATATATACTAGTATTAAATACTATATCAATGGCTGCGTTACGGTCTTTGTCCTTCTTTTCAGTTTTACTTTGTTCCCTTCGGATTTTTAGATGAATAACTTGCATTTAATAGACATTAAGCACGACTTAATATACTCTACATAATATGAGTATCAGTAATACAATCCAGTTCTTCGTCCTTTCATTTTATACAGCACATAGATCAAGTTGACTTTCTTGTTATATATCTAAATACAAAAAACATTTTGGCATCTTTTGATCAGTGCAAATAGAAATAAAAGTCGAACAGGAAATGTAGCATTCAAGGACAACAGTCAACCACAAACACGTACCGAAAGAAACAACTACTACAAATATTAATTAAAGGCAAGATATGACAATACAAACATACAATGGTTGACAATAGCGCTACCGCCTTGGAACGGTCAGTGGCAAAAAAGGACACTGGAGATATGATAAAGTAAATATATCTTTCATGAAGACCACATTTAAAAAATAACATCATGACGTAGTTCTATTATAAATCCGGATTTATTAGGGTGTATATATCAGAATTTCGGGAATTTCCGCTATATATTGTATGTACTGCAACCGTAATTCATCATAATATTCCAAGATGGTTTGTAAAAACAATGTTGCAGTTAGTTAGAGAAAGAACACAACTGTGATGTTCTAGACGTTTTAATCGTTTTGTAGCAAGAAATTAATAAATGTTGCAGTTCCTCTTTGAAAAACTGAGTCACGTGCTTGAGTCAAACGCCTACTCTGTCAATAATGAAACTGTGAAGGAATACTGTTTGCTGTATTATGTGTTGTTTTAGTATTTTTTCCGAAAGGAAGAAATGTCTTACGTAGCCATGTATCATTCGATTAACAGCAGAATATTGTACATACAATATATAGCGGAAATTACCGAGTTGCGTTTCTTTTGCGTTTCAGTATATATATATATATATATAATCCTGGTGTGCGGTGCCATGTTTATGCTTATTTACCTGATCTGAAGAATATATTTTAAAAAGGGACAACAATTGTAACTACTTTGATTGAGACACATGGTTTTGTGTATCCCATTCTAGTGCATCATGGTAAAGCAAACGCTTTCTTAAAGGGACACACGGCAAACTTGATGTTTTAAAAACTCACGGCGTCCTGTTTGTTTTTCAACATAGCTTGCATTTGTTCAATAATTTATATTAATGATAAGACTAATATAAAGCAAATTGGTTTTGCATATTAGTAACAGTTGATTTAAGTGCACCAATAATAGATTTAAACCTGTCGTAGAACAAACGAAAACTCAAAATTTCAATTGATTATAAACAATCCGGTTTAAAGTCAAAACGATACAGAATAACTAAACTGAGAGGCTAATTTCAGTGCGTTATAAATATTTCAAGATTGCTGTGTGTCCATTACAAGTGTCCGCTTTTAGTTTCGAAATAGTTTTTATAATATTAGGTGGACACTGCTGGTTTAAAAAATAAATAAAAACAATGAATAAATGACATATTGATATTTCCTTCTGAAAGTAAAAAAGAGTATGATAATAGACCTTTGGAAACGGCCGAAAACGACACATACGAAATATTGCAGTCTCGGTTTGATTGAGACTGTTCATGAGCGGTAGTGAAATATGCTAGCTACCGCTCTCGCCCTCTATCCCCGGGTTGAGCAGAACTCAATATTAATAAAATCATTAGTACATAATTTTAACCATCCCGAAGATGGAATGCATATGGCGGTGGACATGAAGTATCTTTCTTCTCCATGTCGTACGGCGTATGGTCCCAGTATCTAATAAAATTAAATGCCCCGAAGAGCGAAATAAACATAATGGAATTTAGTTGGGAGCAGCGGTTATGAAGCCTGCTTATCACAAGTAACAGTCAAAAGACTAAATTAAAAAGCAGACAACATATCCTATAAGTAACTCATCCATTTGTACTGATAAATAGCTTTACATATGGTAAAAAAAGAACAACACATGAACAATGTGAACACTTTAGATTTTGGATAGATTTCCTTATTCGGAAATTCTTTGATATAAAACAAAGAGCTTCTGGCACCAATATAATTATATTGGTTCCTGCTGTCAAAATAATGTTGGAGGAATATAAGGCAAGATTTCCATATATCCCTTTAAAATCGGAAACACACAAACACGTGATATCCTACATTTGAATACATTTCTGGAACCGCTTGGGATTTCTTTTTACCTCCCTGTCAATATGAACCATATTTAATATTTGACAACATTTGTATCCTACTATATATGGCACATTTCCTTCAAAAAACATACTCATGTAAAACATGCAGCTTAAAATCAACAGTGTGTGTGTGTGTGTGTGTGTGTGTGTTAAATAAATATTCTCGGACAAAACGTACAAAATAAATGTCTTATAATAGTACACTTCCAATTGTGTAAGTACAATATTTTTTTGTTTTTTGTTTCGAGAAGGGACACATGGTATTATGATAATTACACCACCATATATTGTTATTACTATCATCATTATTATCATTATTATTTTATTTTTCATTTGCAATTGATGACTTAAATTCATCTTGGTTGTATGTGGCAAATATTTTGAATTTTGAGTAGTGGAAATACTGATTTATTTAAATCACATGTATGCCGTTTATGTGTTGATTTGTATATAGTTTGACTACATTGACTGTATGTAATATATATGTATACTCTCCTATCCTGGGTGAAAATAAAGATCTACTATATAAGAATAATATAAGTATCCTGTGAGAATCATATACAAGTTGATCAATACGTTTTGTTTCATCAAAATTATTTTAAAAGGTGTCTGTTTTGAAAGAAAAGAACCTTTTATGATTTTTTTCTTATATGACAATTATATGAAACTCCTATTTCATAAATATCATATAATACGTATCAGGTTCTTTTTATATAAAAATCATATGATAATCATATCACCGATACCAAGTTTATACATTATGCCGCGTCAACAAGTGATTCTTCTCGGGGCTCCACTTGTAAGTTAGAAAGTGTCGATTCTTACGGATGGCGGGAGGTGTACAGTACTGGTTCTACCCAGGAAAAGTGGGTGGTCTGCCTCCACCACAAAAGGTCGACCGTAATATATAATCGTACATGTGTTGAAAATGACGTAAAATACCATACAAACAAATTTTCTCGGGGCTCATATGGTAAAGGGACTATAAGCCTTAGAACTCAACAACAACAACAATGACTGATATGAGAATGCAGTCATATGTTTATTATATATTGCCTATATATGATAGGTTCCAGCTGCATTATCCCAGTAAACATTAATCAAATAAAGGGGCTCAGATGAAACAATCACTAAGTTACCATTTTTCATTATAACACATATTTCCTACGAAAAGAATATTAGACGGAACCTTGTTTTATACATACCCTGAGAACTGGAGTTGAATTTCACCGTCACCAATGTCAGTATGATTAATGTAATGAATTTATACAAAAATAATAACAACAATTTTGATCATTTTTTAAATGTCAATCACTCAAAGTAATCCCCATGAACAAATATACACATTTTTAAACGACAAGAACAATCCTAGAACGCTTTCTCGCTCTCGTCTCTGGGTATACTGGCAAGTCACTGGTAAACTGCTGGCCCGAGGTCTTTCCACGCTGTATATCTGTCCTGAGATAACAGTTTTTTAGTCGAGTGAACAAAAAAAGTCGCAAGAGGTAAGGTGTGGAGGGTATAGGGATGTGGTAGAACCGTAACCTTTTTATTGTTCAGGAAAATTGTTCTGCTAGCTGTTCGGCTTTTAAGAAGTCAAGTTCTAACTTTGTTTACACTTTCCGCTTGTACAATGCTGTATTGACAGATTTTCCTTTCGGAACACGAATTTGTATACCTGGACATTGAGTAGTAAAGAATATAGTATATCTTCTTCAAACTAACGTCCGTTTGGCGATGAAAAGTCTTCGGCAATTTCTTGTAGCTCCCATTTTATTAAAAACTTTTCGTTGCGGCTCACAAAAATGAACTCATTTCTCATGAACTCATTTCTCATCACCTATCACTATGTCCGCAAATCGCCGTTTATCGTATTTTGGTAACATTTTAAACAGTTCTCGGGATGGCTCAAATATTTGTACTATTGACGTTTTAAATATTGTGTTCTGCTCAACCCGGGGCTAGAGGGCGTGATTTTTTCCATACTTTTCCATACCGTTGAACATTCTCAATCAAATCGAGACTGCAATATTTGTTGTATGTATCGTGTTCGACGATTTCCAAATTTCTCTTTTCATACTTTTTAGCCATTGAAACATGTTTTTGCTTTTGCTCGTCAGTTAGCAAGCGTGGAATCCATCTGGCACAAATCTTTCGCATTTTCAAATGGTTTCTCAGAATGTTGTGCACAGCTCTTGATGAGTTCCCAACAAGCCTAGCTATTTGTCGCGTAATGTATCTGATGTCAACTTTCACGATATTTTCACTTTTTGGATGATAATTGCCATTGCAATTGTCCGAGGTTTTTCAGATTTAAGGGCATCTTTAATTGACTGTATTCAACTTTTAAGCTTAGCAATCCACCTTATAACAGTGACATAGGAAACTTGATGTTCACCGTAAACAGTACACACTTTATGATAAATGTATTTTGCACTATCATTTAATTGATAGCTTGTCTTAACTGTATTATTGTTTTATTGTTATTTTTTTTTATTAATATATACACGGGCATATTTGTGTTTTACTTATGTTACCTATAAATGCTGCCTTGTTGGTTAGAGAATAGTTCATGGCGGGGATATCTTTATTTACACTGTCCCGTTTTATTGTGTTGACAGTAGGGTAAGTGTGAGGTTTGGTGCACCCTAGAATCTGGTTTAAACTCACAGAGGCTTTTTTTGCCACTGACCGTTCCAAGGCGGTAGCCCTATTGTCAACACTTGTGTGTGTGTGTAATGTCTTATTTGGCCTTGTATTCATTTTTAAATTTGGTTTTTGTTTCTTTTTGTATTTATGATTGACTGACGTCCATGAATGCGGCTTTTTCTGCTCGAGTGTATATCTATATTTAATATAACCCCGTATTTATTCCGTATTTGAATATCCTTTTTCTACCATATTTACACTACTGTATAGGAGTAGGTGTTTCTAAATAATAATTTATGAGGTTTTTAAAAAATACATGCAGCTATACAAATGGTATTGTTGGCAATGTAAAACTTGTAATAAGCCGTGCGTAAATGGGAAACCCTTGGGCACTTACACAACTGACGGACAAGTTGCATAACAACGCTCATTGTATATAAAGCATAAGGAAAACTGACATTGCATTGCATTGAGCCTATAGCAGGGCGGCCACAGGAACCTCCAAGTTAAATTCCCCGATATTTCCTGATATTTTCCTGATTTTCACCCAACGCCACAGGAACTTCCAAGTTAAATTCTCCGATATTTCCCTGATTTTCACCCAACGCAGCATTTGTGTTTTCCTGATTAAGATAAGAACATATACGGCCTCCATCCCCATTTATAACCATATCTTCACCACCAAAATACCAGATATAACAGGTTACATATATTACTTTTCTTCGCATTTCAATGTTTCTTAATTTCCTATTCAAACCCTTTTAGCAAATGAATAACAATTAAACCATTATGGAAACTATTTTTACAGAACAAAAACCAAGAAAAAAACAAACATGTTTAGCAATACATTTTTCTCTTTTGTTTTGAATTCAAAGGTTTTTGCTTTGAGTAAGGTAATGTCGAAATAAGATTTCGTGAATTCGTCTGATTTATTTTGGCATTTTATTAAAATAACCTCATTTTTCCCAGCAGGCATTTTTTTCCTCCATTTCCTCTGATTTCTCTGTTTTCCAGAGTCTGTGACCACCCTGTATAGTGAACATTCCGAAGCCATGATAAACATGCTAACCTGGCCATCTACTCTTTTACATTTCTACTTTCACTACTTTATATATGAATTAAGAAAATTCGACTATGATGAAGCTTTATTAATTTGAATTTGAATTGAAAATCCATAACACTAAATATGTTATGTGTTCCCGATTTCCCAAATCAGCCTTCGCCAAACCTCGAATACTGCAGTCCAATTGGATACAACATTGCACGCCCATAAAAAGAAACCAGTCTGTCCATATTCACCTCACCCAAAACAAAATCACCATCTACACAACACAAACAAAACATATTTAAGACAACCATGAAATCCAAGGGAATATCACATGACAACTTTGACATATAAACTCTGATACAATTTGTATTTAAAAACAAAGAATCGCTTAATAAACATGCTATGCTACTCTGAGGGCTTGGTTGTGAGGTGTTGGTAATCTTCTTAATGCGTTTTATTGTTTATAATGAAAGCAAGCATTTTAACGGGAGATATTACTGTCAGTAGTGTTTTCCGTTGAATGCGTTGTTTAGGACAAAGAGAGTTATGCGTTATAATTTTCTGTTCGATGTTTATATTTAGGTGTTTTGTTAATGACTTAGAAAAACATAGACAGCTTAGAATCACCCCAAATCACACACACACACACACAAACACACACACACACACACACACACACACACACACCACATCACGATGATCCATATCAACTGGTAACACTTAACATTGTGTTTTTAAAACAAACAAGCCGCTGTTAGAATTGTAAGTTAGTCCATGTCATTAAGGTTGATGTGAGTGTTGGCTAGAAAAAAAACCATAAATACTGCGTGTCGCAAATGAAAAGTTATTTTGGAAAGCGAGAACAAGATTATGCTGCATACTCTGATTAATTAATTCCTTTATTGACTTGATTGACTAACTAAAATCGTTTAACGTTAACTACAGATTAACCATAGAACACGCTTGTATGTTATTTAAATTCATACTACTAGCATTCTATCTGCAACCAAATGCAACTAGGTTCTGTAGCATTTCTGCAGCATTTCATTGAACGTATTTAGTCATGATACATCCAACCTATTCCCGAGAGCTGGTGAAATGTCCAATATGACTTTTTCATTCAGTCATGCATGACTCTTCATCTCCATAATATGGATAACACGACTGGACAGAGGCAGCTACGATCAGACACAGACATGATTCTTAATTATACTTTGACATCAAGGACAATTATTTTTTATGATCTATGTGTTGCAAAATATAAGCATCGTTCATGGGTATCCAGTGAATATTGGGAATTCCAACACGAGGTATAACTGTCTGCCGAGGTTCCGATTAAAACAGTTATACCGAGAGTTAACATTTCTCTCTGAGAACCGGATACCCATGATTGATTCTTTTTCTTGTAGGTACATTCTGTGAGTTGACCTCGCCAACTACTAACGTTTTGCATGTTCATTTACAAAATGACGTCATGCAACTGTCATTGTTGATATCAGCGCGGGGCTTTTATCTTCCACCATGTGTAAGATCAGGCTTTCCATCACCCATGTAAAACGCGGATAACCTTATCCGGTATGCAAAATATGACAAACGTACAGTCGACTTATGTACGACTATTATACATATCTTTATAGACTATTTTAATATGTTATATTTTTTTCCTTTTAATCAGTTTATGTATTCGTCTTTTACTTTTGTCGTCTTTATGGTTCCTGTTTTGTTAGAGGAAATATAGCTTGACCGTGGTTTCTTTATTTACACAGTCCAGTTTCATTGGAGTGACCATATGGTAAACCACTATAAATGACCTTTTGAAGACGGTACTCCAAATATTAATGCGTCCCAGGCCCATTTGTGTTTCATGTTACTGAAACTCAGGTGGGGGTTCAAGCCGGTTTGTATTTCATGTTATTTAAACTCTGGTAAGCGGTTCAGGTCCGCGTGCCGCGAGCGGCGTGTGTGTATTGTTATCTAATCTCAGGTGAGCGGTTCAGGCCCGTTTGTGGTTCGTATTACTTAAACTAAGGTGAGCGGTTCTGGCCCGTTTGTGTTTCGTGTTACTTAAACTCAGTTGAGCGGTTCAGGCCCGTATGGGTTCGTGTTACTTAAACTAAGGAGAGCGGTTCTGGCTCGTTTGTGGTTCGTGTTACTTAAACTAAGGTGAGCGGTTCAGGCCCGTTTGTGGTTCGTGTTACTTAAACTCCGGTGAGCGATCCAAGCCCGTTTGTGTCTAGTTATCTAATCTAAGGTGAGCGGTTCAGGCCCGTTTGTGGTTCGTGTTACTTAAACTAAGGTAGCGGTTCTGGCCCGTTTGTGGAACGTGTTACTTAAACTAAGGTGAGAGGTCCAGGCCAGTTTGTGTTTCCTAATTCAATGTGAGTGGTTCATACCCGTTTGTGTTTCGTGTTACCTAAACTCAGATGAGCGTTTCACACGCGTTTGTTATCATGTTACGCATTTTCACAGACATTTATACGCTAAGTATCCCGAGATCTGATGTAATTTCCAATATATATATTTCTTTACCATTATATTATAACCAGGATATTATAACGGATATTTCGACAATAAAACACATTTAAAAACATGTCTACGGAAAAACTATAATGACTTGTTTACAATTACCTATTAAATGATTTAATGTTAAATACGCAAACTGTTTAAGCAGAAATTAAAGTTTTATTTCATACCCCAGCCAACCCTGTTTTCGCTTCTTGGAGAAGGGGTTGGATGGGATATGAAAGTTAAAACTCGTACCACGTTATACGTTTCGGACAGTCACTGTTCATCTACATAATTCAGATAACAAGCCTGGAGAGTGGCAGACAAGATTGGATAGAGATGTAGCACTTAATCTTACTGTGCCATTGATGACAATCAATTTGTTACAGAATTTGACAAGTAAACGGCATATAATATATAGTATAGATTTGTCACTGTAAGCCATTGATGTGTATATAGTACTTGCCACCCACTACTGATCTGAAAATCATGCTTATTCGTAAGAACATTTCCTACAGTTTCTTCACATTTCTTTAAGATTTGTTTTATAGCTAGAATGGTCTATCCTAAATGTCAGCTTTAAAATTAATTGGTCAACAGCTTGGTGTCTGAGATATCTTATGATAAATGTATGACCCATATTTCGAATTTGGCAAGTTTTCTTTAAGTTTAGTACAAGACAATAAACAAAAGAAATATAGTAACGCAAATCGAATGGAAGTAAATTAACTTTATTCAAGCTCAATATATGATGTTATTCGATGTATATATAAAGAAAAATGCATGATATGTGCTGAAATATAGAGGCATAGCTTTTTTCTTTAACTGTTACGTTCTACAGACCTCTGTTTTATTTTAATAGACTCAACATGTGTAAAGATAATATACAGTCATTACGCTTGCAGTATTTATTGTTTTAAGGTAATTCTTACCTTTCAGACAGACATTCATGCGCTAAATATGACAAAGCTATAGCGGCTGAACCAATACAAATGTTCCTGGTCTGTATCAAAATACTGAAACTATTCTTGATTGTAGTGTTTCAACAAATAACTTCATTATCTAAACAGTTAATTAGGTTCATAATAATGAACTCTAGTGAACACTACAGGTTTGACAGAATATGTTATTTGTGTACATAGTGCTCTTAGACATGTATGCGCGAAAACGATGCGCATAAATAATGCCACGGTAGGAAATTTACTTAAAAAAACAACACTTCTATTTTTCAAGAATACTGTTTTTCCAAATCTCACATTAACAAACTGTTACCGTACCTTGATGGGAGGCTTTTTTCGCTTTGCTAGATATCAGAAATATTTTCTTTACGCAGTTGTTAATTAGCATAAGTGTTTGTTTACGGTTATTATATGATTAAAGGGAGAAGTGACGTAACATGTTGAGTCACAACTATCACATACGTCAGATCCATATTAGTGAAATTAGCAAGATATTCTCTTTATAGTTTTGTTATTCAATATTCATGCATGTATGTTTTGTTTGTTTGTACGGTGTTTTACGTTATTTTCAACACATGTACGGTTATATATGACATCAACATGGGTGAATTTAAAGGCAAGAGACCTATTTTGTTGTTTTTTGTAGGTAATTTGCAGGTTCTACACGTAAGATTATAATACGCCAAGGCCAAATTAATTGTTTGTATTGATCAAGTATGATCATCATGGCGCGTATTTCGAGGTTTATTTTGGTGGTCGTTTATATCACTAGTTAACGTGAAGTGTGGCGGCTGTAAAAAGTCTCCCCGTGCTACGAATCAGTAGTGTTATTTTTACTGGTCCTTTGGGACCAACGAGTCCAATATAGGTGGCTTTGAAGTAGAATACCGTTTAAGCCGGTGCTAGGGGACGTGGGAGGTGTTGCTTCTTTCATTACTTCTCATGAACAGACTCAATAAAACCGAGTCTGCTGCTTTATTCTCTTAATTGTGTTTGTTGATCCCAAAGGATCACCTTTATCAGTATTTATTATACTTTAAACGATACAGTTAATGTGCACATGGTATAACATGCTGGTACACTTTATTTTCCCTTTAAAATATGACGTATCTTTCGAGTACCTTGGCCGAATTATGTACTTACTGAGTGCGATTTAATAACGTGAATCCTGAAACCTCTCGATTTAGAGAAAAGGATGGAAATGTCCTTAAAAAAAACTTCTATTTTTCAAGAATACTGTTTTTCCAAATCCCACATTAACAAACTGTTACCATACCTTGAAGAGAGGCTTTTCCCCTTTGCAATTTATATTAGCACTATTTTCTTTACGCAATGGTTAATTAGCGTACGTTTTTGTTTACGGTTATTATATGATTAAAGATTGAATAGACGAAACATGTTGGTTCACAACTGTGACACACATAACATTTTCGGTACACTTTATGTTCCATTTAAAATATGACATACAGTACCTTGGCCGAATTATGTACTTACTGATTGCGATTTAATAACGTCAATTCATTAGCAATCGAACCTGAGACCTATAGATCGACAGAAATGGATGATGTTGTTGATCACTCGGACACCTCAGCATTTCTGACATATCATGCCTTATCATGTCTCGATTGCAAACGAAAAAGAAAATAACATGTCCATTTCAGCATTGAGAGAAGTAATAAATAAATGCAACTCGACTACTAGTTGCATGTAAAACCATATCATAAGTATGTTGTCGTGTTTATTTTCGTTTCTATATGCTTTCACCCTGATTATACATAGTATTCCTTACTGTGTAGAGCCTATAATTCTTTTAAAATTACCTACTGCGGCTTATTATAACAAGCAGATGATTTATTCCTAAGCTACAAGTTAAATCAGTATTGTCTAATATCTACAGTAACACTGTTTCTGCGACTGTCGTAACAAGTATGGATTTAGCGAGTATCCCAATATTAATACATCATTCGTTAGTACGTGTGGGTCTGTGTTAGTTGCCTCAAACTATAGCGCAAAAGCTTTATATGTATATAAGTAATTTAATCATAAACTGAATCGGTCACCGACATAGATAAACGTACACTGTTTTCTTCCTTCAGTATCTCATCTATTGTATTCATTGTTTGTTAAACACTTAGTAATAATTACAACTTTGGCAGACATAATTGTTTATGTAAGTGTTTGTTTGCAAATCAATATTGTTAACGATTTAATTTACGCCGCAACTCTTTGAAAACATGTGTTCCGTGTTCCGATAAATCGTGATTTTCTATCTATGTAAAGGAGTTTCCTTTGCCGTTGATCTCCAGATTCGGATATCATTTGAAGTAAAGTGCAAAAAAACGTAACTTTTCGACGACATACTGGTTAGATAATATATAGATGTAAACGTTTACATGGATGGCTAGAGGTATAAATAACTGCTTCCACCCAAGAAAATGGAATGGTCTGCATCTACCACAAAAAAAATCAACCGTCATATATGGCGTACATTGTATTAAAATTACGTAAAACACCATTCAAACAACCAACCAAACAAACTTTTACAGTTTCTCATCATGTACATACATGAGTTGTAATACATATATATGTCCACGTGACAGGTTAATACATAGTAGTTATATGTAGTCTAATTCATTATTTATCTTCTGCTTCCTCTTATCGTTATCCAGCAGAAATCCTTCAATAACTGACGATCATTTGCTGGCACGGGGATAATGAAGACAGGATAATAGTGAGGACGTGTACACTTCAAAACATTTAAACTAACCAATGGGCTATATTGCCTACTCACCGTTCGAAGTCGTTAGCCCTGTATTCACCACTTTGTGTTGTGTATTGTCCTTTTCATTGTATAGTTAATTTGGTCTTTGTTTGTGATTAAGTGCTGTGATTTCTATAGGATCATTTTTCTCAGTTTCAAAATAAATTTGTGTGTGATCTTTAAAAAAGAGTATGACAGTGGACCTTTGGAAATGGCCGAACACGACACATACGAAATATTGCAGTCTCGGTTTGATCTCTAGCCCCGGGTTGAGCAGAATTCAATATTCATAAAATTAATAGTACATAATGTTAACCTTCCCGAAGATGGCATGCATATGGCGGTGTCCAGCGGCGTATGGTCCCAGTATCTAACAAAATACGAGTACTATTCCCCGAAGTCTTTTGTTTTATCACAGTTATATTTTAAAACATTTTACACATTATAACTGATTTAAGGACAGAACATATGTGTGAGTACAGTCACAGACATAAGTTGTTTAAAACATTCACTGTGCTGGCTGAGGTTATTTCTGTGGGTAGTTGATTCCAATGTACATCCGGGCTATGATAAACAGACTACTTGTAAAAGTTCTTGGTGGTATGGATGTGTTACAAAGTAGATCTTTCTCAAAATTCTATCGCCGCACCGCAAACCTACCGGAGAAGTACAACACCAACTTTAAAACACTTCTTCGACTAGGAATATCACTATCCTTATTTATGGAGATGTGGTCTATAAACTTCGAAAGTTAAAGGGATCTGGCGGGTTTCCTGACCACTTTAGCGGGTTTCCTGATAATTTTACAAGTTCCGAAGTTCGTCGGAAAATTATACGACCTTTTAGTAGTACAACGCACTGCGTGTTTAGTGATTGACCCCTCTACAGTCAGTCACTACGCTTCACTTTTCCCTTGTGCGATGACTGGACTCTATGATTACACCTACTGAAACCTCGACCAAAGGAGGTAGGGGTATGAGCTTTCGTCCCTCGGGTTTTCTGGTCTACCCTAGATTGCTTTTCTCTTTGGCTGCAACTGCTGTGTTCAGTACAATTCTGGATACATCCTGAGATGTTTCTTATTTGGTATTTTATATAGCTTTATATAGCTTTACAACAATATATTAGTGTTTATTTTGTTAGTTTCTCCGGATGTGGACTGTATTTTTGGAGCATTCCTTTCGATGGGATGTAGTTCTATTTACACTGTCTTGCATTTTTTGGGCGCTGAAGACAGGATAATAGCTAGGATTGTGTACACATAAAATCGATTCAACCTAACCTGTAGGCCTTATTGCCTACTGACCGTTCCAGGTCGGTAACCCTGTATCACCAACATTTCTATTGTATTTTGTATGTTTCATTGTATAATTAATTAAATATTGCTACTTGTTTGTAGCACAGTGCAGACCTATGATACTATTACATTTGGGCGCTGTGGTTCATAACGTGGTTCGAGTATTAACTTCCATACTCCATCCAACCCTTTCTCCAAGAAGCGAAAACGGGGTGGGCTGGGGTATGAAATAAAACCTTAATTTCGGCTTTAAAAGTTTGCATATTGTAAAATTAAAAAATATAATAGTCAATTTTAAACAGGTTATCGCATTTCGTTCTGTAAAAAAATGTTTAAACACGTTTTATTGTCGAAATATCCGTTATAATATCCTGCTAATATAAGCTTTCCCATCGCTTAATGGAATTAAGGCGGGACCGCGTAATGTTATATATGGCCCTATATTGCATTTAAGCTATTTAGGTTACTGTGTTTACCGATGCATATAATAATGTAAGCATATGGATGTATGCGTTGCAATACAAATAACAATGTATGTGAGGATGTTGTTGACTCTGCTAATGACACAATAATAGGAAACCAACATCTGACGGTAAACCCTCTGATATGTATTAACTAAAACAGAAATATGACAAAAACATTACGTGGTCCGAGTATTAACTTTTAGACCCTATCCAACCCCTTCACCATTAACCGAACACGGGGTTGTCTGGGGTATGAAATACAATCTTAATTTCGGCTTAAAAAGTTTGCACATTGTAAAATTAAAACACTTAATAGGTAATTTTAAACAGGTTTTAAACGTATTTTACTGGCGAAATATCATTATAAAATCCTGCTAATATAAGATTTCCCATCGCTTAATGGAATTAAGGCAGGACCATTTAATGTGTTCTTCTTCATTCATTGATCGTAAAAGTGTTATGCGTTTAAACATATTTAGCCTTTGTATATAACTGTTACTGATATAGTTATTTATGATATCATTAAAAGGTGTATACATGAACACAAAGTTAAATGATTGCATGCTTTGAAAACCCTAAGGGAGATTTGTGAATATGAACCTTTGTCCCGCATGTATTTTGGTCGTACCCTAGATTGGTTTTCTCTTTGGTTGTCTTGCCGAAGCCATGCATACAATTCTGGATGGTTCTTTACAATAACATTCGGGTTTGTCAGTGTATAGTTTCCCGTGATGTGTACAGTACTTTATTGTTTGGGTTTCTTTTTAATGGAGTCTACATTTATTTACATTGTATTGTCGGTTTTGGCGCTGGAGACAGGATAATAGCGAGATTGTGTTCGCATAAAATCATGTTAAGCTAACCAGTAGGTTGTATTGCTGTCTTCACCACCCTTTGTATTGTGTATTAGATTAATTTGCTTTTAGATTTCGGTACAGTACGGGCCTACTGTGTCATTAGGCTTGGGTGATGTGGTTTTTATAGGCACATTTTCTCATTTTCAATCGAAAAACGTACTTGGCAAAATCGTTCATTGATTATCCTATTACTTGCATAACAACCTGTTCCGATTCTTAAGCTATGCGAAGATAAACGCATTTGGTTAATAAACTTCGTGATATTGCGTACATATAATAATCAGATCACAGCCAAAGTTTAATTTTAGGCTTCTGTATACGCTTGCAAATGCACTGTTTACTCGTTTAATCATATCCGTCGCTTGTGGCGTGTACACTTCCCGTTTTATCGAGATCCTACTAGGGTAAGAGTGAGGACTGGTGCACCATATAAGCTGGTTTAAACCCCAATCGGCCTTTTATTGCCACTGACCGTTCCAAGGTGGTAGCGCTATTGTCAATCATTTTATGTTTGTGATGTCATAACTTGCCTTTTATTTTTCTTTGTAATTATTGTTTGTTTCTGTGCGTGTTTTGAATGGTTCAAAAAGAATAAAATGAATAATATATGCCTAGAAACTAAACGATTTTTCCAAAAACCTAAGGCATTATTTGAGACACATTGATTAAGACTGATTCAACCTTTAAGTGATGTGTATGCAATATAAAACTAATCTTGAAAACTCGTCAATTGTATATATGTTTTTACAATATAAATATTAAATATTTAAGAAATACATTTTAAAACTTTAATTATTTTCAAGTAAGTGAACATTGCACGTGCATATACTGAGGTCATTGTTGACGTAGGTATCAACCTTAATAATCAAGTTTTCAAATTGCATATTTAACAAATCATAATGCTTTAAGATGATCATAACAGTTAAAAGTGGTGGTATATGGATTAAATATGTAAGTGATCTTGAGAAATATTTTCTGAGTTTAATATCATACCAAATTTGTTTCGTCAGGTTCAGCATTAGATAATAGTAATACACAAACACGAAAGGGTCATTGCATTCCACTTAGTGTTGCTTAAAGCCATCAGTCCTAACAATAGTATGTGTATGTGTGATTAGCCTAAGCCAACGGCACTTTACGCAGGTTTACAATCATATTATCCAAAAACTAGATTAACTGTTTCTCGTGATTTCTAGTTGTGTTCTAGGTGAAATGTGACTTTTGTGTCGTCTCAGGGTAATGTGAGGTTTGGTGCATCCTGGAACCTGGTTTCGCCCGCCAGCCCCAGCCCCCCCCCCCCTCCACCTCCCCCAACCCCCACCTCCCCACCCACCCCTCCACTACCACCTCCTCTACCCCACAAACCACCTTAGCGACCCTTTTGCTACTGATCGTTTCAAGACGGTTGCCCTTATTGTCAACCCATTTTGTGTTTGTGACGTCATATGCCTTTATTCCATATTAACATTGCCATTAATGTTTGTCCATTTGCGTGTTTTTGGTTTTACTGTGTTCTCTGAAAGCTGCATTTCCTGTTCGACTTTTATACTTATTTCTAGTTATCTATTAATTTAAGAGTACCAACGCATCCAGACAATTAGTGCGCACAATTTTCACGTTTGACTTCTTTTACATAAAACTTTTGAAATAGAAATAGAAACATTACCGTAAAAGTTCTGCGCCTTTATGTACTCACCAAAACAAAGTACCTCCTATTTGGCTGGTATTCCCATAGGCAAGATTTTGAGGGCTAAGGACAGCTTGAATAGAGCTTTAATTAAACAATATTTGATATTTTTAAGCACACTTCACTAAGCACTAACTATTCCTTTAAACAGTTTCAAATTGTGAAAGGCAATACTCCATTATTGATGCTATAAAATCCTTAAAAGGAAGTAATTTGATTATTTTGATAATCAAAAGCTGCTGTCTACACACTCGGTGATGTGTTTTTCTGTGATTTTTTCGAAAGAAACTTTTACAGAATATTGTCTTGTATAAATGGAGGTAATGTTTGTAGGTTGCATTTTTTTTATCCAAATGCACGGTTTAAGAAATGGGATAATTCCCTTTTAGCGAACTTTTCAAAAACATATTTTGTTTGGACTATTGGTGGTGGTCTATCT